>JAJEKB010019616.1:306195-375199 GCA_022393335.1 Macrotrachela quadricornifera
GTTATTTAGAAAAAAAAAGGATAAAAATAAAAATATTACCATGACCACCAAGAAAAGAACCAGATGTATGTTGATAAACGCCAGATTTATATGCAAGAAAATCTGCATAAACTGAAAAAGCACCTTCAACAGGTCCATTTTTCATAATTTCTGTTTGAATTTGTTCTTGTTTTGATGAAACTGAATATACACTTTCACCATGATGTTTATCTTGTTCATATGGTGTTGGATAACCATCAATACATTTATGAGAACATCGAGGAGTTGGTAATTCACCTTGACACTATATTTAATAAACAAAATAATACAATATACATTTTATTTTAAATAAAATCATTCCTTACTGGTGGATAAGATCCATTTATACTAAAAAATATAAATATATTTATTATAATAAAAGATAAATTTATTAAACATACTGATGATCACATGTAGGAATGGTATATGGTTCACAACCTTGTTTTGTATTGTAATTTCCACCAGAAACTAATCCAGTAAATCTGTAATGATTCCAAGCAGCTACTGGATAACCTCCATTACAACCAGCACCACATAATAAACAACATGCTAAAAGATTTTAAAATTTATTTTCTTTTTTAAATCAAAATAATTAATACATACAAACAAGATCTTCAGCTGAAATGTGTACATTTTGTGCTCCTTGTGATGCAATACAGATACGATCAGTCATAGCTTCAACAGCACCAAAAGCCCAGCAACTGCCACAACTAGAAAAATCTAAGTGTAAAATTTATTTATTCAATTCTATATCACAAACCTTCCTTGATCTCGCACTTCTTTTATTGATGGACAATTAGGCCATTGATCACGTGCATCAAAATTGTCTGGTAAATCATTAGGTACTTCATGTGTTAATGGATCAAGATTTTTTACTTGTTTAAAATGATCCGGATGAACACCCATTAATCGTTTAATTGAAGCTTTTGACCATGTCATAAATTTTGATGGTCCTGCTTTCCATGTTGATTGAGCAGCATTTATTTTAGCAATAAAATTTTCCGTTAATAATGGTTTTTTTGATTCTTCAATATCACGACTGTAAACAATGGTCAAAGCAAAACAAATTACCAAACAAAAATGAAGATGCATCTTTATCGTATCACTAAAAAGCACCAAATGAAAGAATATTTTTTTTTTCATCTTAAATAACTGAAATATGTCTTATCTCATTATATTATAATCATTGTTTGTCTACGTTCTTCAAAGATAAATTTTTAAACAACGTCAACACTTATTATATATTAAAGACAAACAAAAACACCATGTAAGGACTTTTATTTTGCTACGAAAACAAGTTATGTATCGTAAAAAAAAATATATTCTCTGAAAAATATTTGCCATGTATGATGTAATAAGATCAAACGCCACTGGATTACCAGAGTGAGACTAGTTGATGAATCACTAAATTATACGGCACATATCATGTTAGGTATAGCGTGAAAACAGTCTATAGTTATACTAGTCTTCCATCGTTTGCATTGTGATAATGTACTGTAAGCAGATTCATTTTTTGCTTCATTCAGATTTTCTCCTAGTGAAGTACACAAAGAAATCATTAAAAATATTGCCTTATTTATAGAAGATTTGTATGTTCAGAGTTAATATACAGTTAATGACAATAATCTATATTTTTCAAAAAATTATTTTAAAGAGATTTTTATCTTCCAAATAGATTTTCAAATATATATTAATGCATCATTTATAACGAATTTTTATCATTAAACAAAGACAATTTTATAGCCTGAGTGCTTGACAATTCTTATATGTATCTATATCGTATTATCTAAAAATGAAAAAAACGACATTTTATTTTTACTATTGTTCTTTCGAACGAGGTTGAATCTTTAATTAAAATATAATTCATTACTTGCCTGCTTCCTTTTCTATTAAAGTACAGCTTTTTAAATTGCCAATACGTGTATAAAATATTATACACTATTAATTTAAATTTTTAAGTATTTTCTATAAACTACCATATGAAAGATAATGGATCAGTTGAAAAGCATCTATTTATTTATTTTTCTTTAAATTGAGATTATACATTTATTTGGTGCTTTGCTTCTTAGTTCCGCTGGTTAATAGCCATTTAGAATTAAAGGCAAATGGATATTTTTGAAATAATCTTTGATAGAAATGAGGTAGGCAGTAGCAGTTTTCAGTGTTGGAAAAAACAGACGGAGATACATTGGACTACATCTTGTAGGTTTTCAAGAGATTTTCCTAAAACAAGTGATTTTTTTCCCAAAAATTGAAAGAAAAACCACCAAAGAATTTCAACTAGAATATCTATAACTCTCTAAAAGTCTGAGTCTTGCAAGTAATTTATATTCACATCCGATTATTGGAAATTCACTTTAGTCATCTTACGGAGCACATCGATTTTCAAAAACATCGTTTTAAATCTTTGAAAAAACTAAGTGAAATAATTCTATAATAATATAATTTAATACATCAACATCTCCTCTTTCCAATAATGAAAACAGCAGCTCTATCTCATTTCTATCAAAAATTAATCAAAAAATATTTATCCTTTCTTTTAATTATGACTGATCGATTGATTGACATAATCCAACTAGACTAGTACATACCAACTTGAAATTTATATGTTTTTTTGTTTAATATATATTTTGATTATTTTATATTAATATCATATTTAAACAAAATAAATGTAGCACAATAACACAGAATAATATATGCTTACGAGTATTTTACAAAAAATCACTGGAATACACAAAACTGGTATAGAAGCATTCATAAAATACTTTATATTACAAGACAAGTACTGAAATATCCTACTCAAAGTATACAATTCTCAATATCTTCACTAGAGAAATCACTAGAATAATAATAAAAAAATCTAATAAATATCAAATAGCAACTGGTTGAGTTGCATCGATATGCATTTGTTTCTGTCGTCGATTTTCTTTCCACCATCGATAAGCAAGTAACGATTGACTAATCACTGTATGTAAAATATATGTTAAACCTAAAAATAAAATACAATAAATAAATAAATATTATTTATTTAATAATATCATTATTTAACCTCCATATATTCCCAAAATAGTTGTAAACATAAAAAGTGGATTATTTTTATCTGGTAATGTATATTGACAATCAAGTGGTCGACATACTTCAAAATATTTTGTATAATTACTTTTATTAATCCATGTTTTAATAAATAATTCATCACTTATTTTTCCTAATGAAATATTATTAAATTTTGATAAACGAAAACCATCATATGGAAAACATCCAATACGAATATTATCTATTAATGTTTCACTACAATTATATGATGTTGCACAACTACAATTTGATGATGCAAATTTTCGTGGAGTAGTTTTTATTATATATTGTTCTTCTTCATTAGTAAAATTAACTTCCCAATTACTTTGCAATAAATTTAATAATTGATTAACACTAAATGAACTAATAATAAATGAAAGTGTACGTCTATAGTTTACTGTTGTTTGAGAAATAAATGTTTTTATTAATGTTTCTATTTGTTCTTCAAATGAAGAATGAGTTAATGTTTCTACTGTAACTAATTCTCGATTACCATAAACTTTTCCAGCATTATCAATAAAACGTTGAGACAAATCACAAAGTGATGATAATATACGATAATGAGTAGTTAATTGTAATGATATACTATTATTCATTTTAAATAAACTATCTATATATGATGATGATACATATTCACTTGAACATATTGAATCATATTCACCTTTGATTGATAAAAATCTTGAATAACGAACAGCTGCTCTTGAACATTGACATGATAAACTTGAAATATTTTTTCTATGAAGTTCATGAAGTTTATCTATTGTTGGTAAGTCTTCTTTCATAGGAATAACTTCTTCACTTAATGGACCATAATAAACAAGAGAAACACTTATACATAATAGAAATAAAAATATATAAATGCGTGTAGCAATAATTTCATCTTTTTCAATTTGTTTCTCTTCTGATGATTCTTCACTGGGAAATAAATTAAATGATACAAATTTATCATATATATTAGGAAAATAATTATGACTTTTTTCTGAATTAGGTACTGGAACATTCACCGTTGTTTCTACAATAGAATAAATATTAAATTCTTTTTTTTTTTGCATTTTTTGCTTGTCAGAATAATGTTGACAATGTGAACAATATATATACATATGATATACAAAGAGAAAACAGAATATTTCATACTATCAATTAATTATTTACTTTTAAACTATTATCAGATAAATAAAAATTAAATAAATTTTTTCTTATTTCATTTTCTAGAAATTGAAATTTGTCTCTATCCTATATATTTAAAAATCTAAAAATAGATAAACATAAAAGAAACGAAGAAAAGTGAAACACACTATAACAATGATTTTAGTTACAAACTAAATTCGTTTTACTCAATCAATTAAGATGCCTACTGTTCTGCTTATATTATTGAATCAATTAATATGGATAAAACTAATTATCAAGATTATTAGTTTGGTTACTGTTAACGTAACATACAAATAGAATAGAAAAAAAATTCATTTTACACGCAAATGTTTGTTCTTGACTGACAAATATTAAATGCTTTGATAATAATCTCAAACAAATTGAATATAAGAAATTTTATTAAATAAAGAAAATCGTTTATCTTTTCGATGAAGAATGATTACTAAAGAATATACTTTAACTTAAAAAGCGATAGCATCACTAATCTTTGTTTCCAGTTTCTAAAAAATGAAACATTAATAATCTATTTTTAAAAGTCATTTCTCGAAATAGAACAAAAGTATTCGGTTTTAACAAAAAGAGTTGAAAAGCAGATTAGGTTATATATATTTGTTACTTCTTGATGATTATTAAGAACACTGAGTATAACTCTAACTGTTGAAATATTTCATTGCTTTATTAAAAGAGTAATGATATTTAATCTTTTTAATAGTATTTAACTTACCCATTGGAACTGTATTGGAATCATCTGTTTGTGTTTTTTGTTTTCTTTTTGACCATTTTTCTCTAATAAATTGAACAATTGGTGGTAAAATAATTTCTAGAATAGCACTTAATCCTCCATAAAAACCAAGCATCATAGTTAACATATAAGCAGTATCAAAACGTTTTTGTAAAGTATAAGTACATTTTGAAGGTGCACATCGTCGATAATATGCTGTATAATTACTTGAATTAATCCAATCTTCTACAAATAATTGTGAAAATATTTTATTTATTGTTGTATTTGGATAAAATCGACTATTTTTATTTGAAAGTGGTTGAATTTTTCGAACAGATTCTCTTAATGGTATAACTAAATCAGTAACATTGTAATAATAATTATTAATAACCATTTGAAGACATTCTTGCTCATAAAAACATTCTAAATTAGATAAAAGAAGAGAATCAACTGAATAACAACCAAGAACTAAACCAGGTATAGGTATAGTTGGTGGTTCACGCGATCGAGCTGATTGAGAAAAAAATCCAACAGGTCTAGTACAATTATTAGATGTTGCACATGCACATGAATCTGTATAGAAATCTCTTGATCGAAATTTGAATGACCATTTCGATGTTTTATTATCGTGTACTGCAAATGGTCCAACATTAGTCCACATTTCATCAGCTAATTGATTTGTTTCTATTGATGTACGAATTAATTGAATTAAATCAACAAATGAATAAACTGTTTGCTCTTCAAATTGTTTCATACGTGTTCTTGTTGTATAATTAAATTGTGATTCTGTTAATGCATTCACTGTTACTAATCGTGTTGATTTAAATACTCCTAATGCACTATAAATTGTTTCATTTGCTGTATCACATAATACAGTCAATAATTCAAAAAATGATTGTCCACTTTGACGAAAATCAGTTGTTAAAAAAAATACTACATCAACATCTATTTCAACACGACCAAAATAAGATAACCAATCTGGTTTTAAATAATCACTTGAACATATTAAATGATAACGTGGTAAAAGAGATATTATTCGACCATATGACATTGAAAATTGTGTACATGGACAATTTAATGTTGAATTATATTTTGAAAATAAATCTTTAAAATCTGATATTGTTGGTTTATCTTTTGTAAATGTTACATTACGTTTTGATAAACTTGTATAAAAACCAAGAATAATAAGACCAAGAAATATTAATAATATATAAAGACGAGTTGATATTATACCAATACGTTCTGCTTCTTTATCATCTTTATTATCCGGTGGAAATAAATTAAAATTATGTATTGTTCGATGAACATGAGCACGTACAGCTAAAATAATTATATATATTTAGAAATCTATACTATTTATTTAATATTTATACCTTTATTTATTGGTTTTGGTGCCATTTTCATAATAGCTGATTCAAAAAGTGTTTGATTTGAAAGTATAACTGATTGTCTTTGTTGTTTTTTCCATTTAATTAAACTTAAAATTTTAACAATAGCTGGTGTAATTAATTGCCATACTATAACCAGACCACCAAATGCACTAAGAACTATAGTAATCATTGCACTTAGATGAAATCGACCATGATAACTATATGATAAAGATTGTGGTGCACAAGCTGAAAAATATTTTTCAAAATTAGATTCATTTTGCCATAATTCAACAAATAATGATCTATTAAATATTTCACCAATTGTTAAATTAATTGGAAATCTTGTTAATGATATATTTAAAGATTTTGGTTGAGAAATTTTTGGTTGAAGTGATATGGCATTTATACATGATTGATTATATAAACATTCAAGAGTTGATTGACGAATTGTATTTAGTGGTATACATCCAGCCATTAATCCGGGAATCTTAAATTATTAATTAAAGAAATTCTGTTGAATCTTGTTGTTACAATGTATATATTTTCTAAACTAAAATTCATCTGCATCTATTTCTCTGTTAGTAATACGATCAAAATGCTCACAGTAACTACGTATAGTATTTGGTGTAATCGTTCTTATACTATCTATTAGTATGAAATGCTTTATTTTATACATATAACAGAACACATATACAGTTTATATAATGTACATATTTGAAAACAATAGTAATTATCTATGTTAAGAATTATAAACATTGCATTGGAAGTAAAGAAAACAATTTTTACATAATTTTGTCTTAAAAAATATTTTCACAGTATGATATATGATAGGAATTTTGGACTGAATATTTATTTAATAATAGACTAGTTTCATTCAATAATATTAAAAATAAGAATTATTTTATTTTCATCATTATTTATTTGAATTTGAGAATAAATCACATTGTATATAAAATTTTATAATAGTTGTAAGTGTTATACTGAATCTCTAAGGAAATCTCTTAAATCTATGGAGAATTCTTAGCGTGATTTCTTGAAAATCCCTTTAGAAAAAGTTCATTCGGTTTACTGCTTAATTAATTTTTAAAAAATATTATCGATTAATCACGATTTATTGTGAGTATTGACATAAATTGTCAGTTTATATGATTTAACCTTTTGCTAGCGAAGCTTATAAATTTGCGATAACTAAACGAAACGTCTTTAATTAAATTAGAACAGGATTTTTTTTAACGTACATTTTATGCTGAAATCTACATGTCGTCAATGTACAAAAGTTTAATGATACGAGAAAATATTCTAATTTTATTAATAATTAAGATTGGATTAGTCTAAACTTTTTGCGAATAATAAAAAAAAGATTTAGCTTACTTCAAAAAGAGGTGATGGAGTATTGTTCGCTGCTTCTCCTAATACTGGTAATGTCCAATTATAAAATGCTCCAGCTGGATATGTACATTTATTTCCTTGTAATCTGCAATCACAACCAATTTCATTTGTTTTATTTTCATCTATATAAACTGTATTATATGTAAAATATTGTCTTGAACCAGGTTTTGATGTAATATAATAATTTGTACGAAGTGCTGAAAATATTCGATTTTGTGCAATTATCATTGATACAACACTTACAGTTCGTTTTTCACTTGTTAAAATATTATTTTGAAGATTAGTCGATAAAACTGAAGCTATTTCATTAAATTGCATTCGTGGAAAAAGATGACGATTAATTAAATTTTCTGACTTAAATATACGACGAGTATCTCTTATTGATTGACGTGCTAAACGACATAATAAACTAAGTGAACGAAATTGTGCAAAACCATATGTACGAATATCTAATATATTATGAGATGTTGCATTAGGTAAAAATAATGATGATATCCATTTATTTCCAATAAATGAACTATTACATACTTCATGAAGTTTTGGAGATAAATTAAGAAATTTATAATATGGAATTGATACATTACTACATGGAACATCTATTGTATTTGGATAAAGACGTTGAAATCGTTCAAAATCAGATATAGAAAATTTTTCACGAGTTACTTGATGTGTTCGAACTGTTAAAGTTGTATAACCAACAACAATTAAAAGAGATATTGTTATAAATATTATAAATAATCGAGTACTAAGAAGTTGTTCTTTTAAAGTTAATGTTGATGACCAAAATGGATTATCAGAAAATAAATTTAAGTCACGAATAGTACTTATTAAATGTGAACGTGCAGCTGCAATAACACTTGGTGGAGGTGGAGGTGGGAGATTTTGTATATTATCTGATGAATCAGTTGTCATAATTATTATTATTCTACAATGAAAAAAAATTTTTGTTAAATTATATTTTTATTTTAAAATGATGATTTTTTTTCTTATCAATATTTATTCTCAGATGTAATATTAGATTCTTACTTTTTGTCTATAATTGAAATTAATTTACTAATAAAAAAATATTACTCGAATAAATAATGAGCATAAGTACTTTCCTTTTTGAAATGTATTAGATTTTATCTATTATCTTTTAATTGGAATATTTGTTTCTTTTTAGTTTGTTATCTTATATTTAACTATGATCTCAGACCTATGATTAAGACATAATGGTGTATATCAATCTTTACCATATGAAGCAGATGGTTTATATTGAGGTAATGATCTATTCTGCATGAATAATAATTGCGTTGTATATATTTGTTTCCATTAAATATCTAAAATAGAATAAAATATCTCTTTGGTAAATGTATCAAAAATTCATGCCCTTAGATATACTAAACGTACAGAATAAATAAGTACAATATGTGTGTCAGAATACGTACTTTATTACGTGTCTGATGTTTTCTGTTCGGTTTATTCTGGCTTAATGGTTGTGTCGCGTACAGATGATAACCTTTTCCATTTATTTCCTTTGAATATAACTCACTATCCTTGGCTGATAGCTGTTATGAATGGTTAATCATAATTTTTCTTAAACTCTCATGAGATAGTCGAAAAGAATTTTGTAATAACGTCTCATTTGTTTTATTGAATAGATATTATTCTTGATAATCAATTTTCCTGTTTTTTTTGTTATAAATAAGTAATCAAACTAACAGGAATTAAATATATTAATAAATGATATAAAATTGAAATTTTATCTAAAAAAATAAAATGTTATTTAATACTACCACTATTTGTTAATGTTAAAAGCAATAGAATAACAAATAATGTACGTATAGGTTTTCTACTTCGACGATATACATATATACATACATAGACAAATGGATTGGACTTCAAGTTATTTATAGTATGGATCGTATAGAGAATATATAGATGTCAATCCATCTTCGTCTTTCTTCCTTCCTTCTAAATACTAACACTAAGTTGACAGAGATAATCAAATGCTATTTTTTTCTCTTTAGCGAATAGAATAATGATAATCGTTGTGCGTTATATATAATTAATTGAATTTATACGTGAATTTTCATCAAAGACAACTAGAATGAATATAAATTTATATCTTAATATTCATCTCTCTTTTTTAATTTAACCTATACTGCTGTTAAATAATTACCAAAGGACAAAAAAAGTATATATACATATTATTGCGATTAGTACTAAAGATAAAAACATATTTTCTAATTGGTTCTTTGACAATCAATATGCACGATATATATGATATTAAATAGTGATATATACATTTTATCAATTATGCGACTGTCTGTATATATAGAAAAAATAAACACTAACTAGGATAGTGACAATATGTTATTCTTTCATTTTTGATTGATTTTGCCGCAAGATTTGTTTGACTTTTTCTAATACAACGAACTTTTAGTTTTTTTATTTTGCATTTTCAAAAAACAAAATTATTATTATATGACTGTTTATAAAATAAAGAAAATTTGAATTTAGATTAATATTAAAAAATTGTATAATCTAATCACATTCTATTTTCATAATAGAATTACATTAGATTCCTGTGGTTATCAGCAGGAATAAAACAATTACATTTTAATATAAATAATAAATTATTATTTTTAAATAATGACACCTTTACTGCTGAGAAAATTGGGAAATTTTTTTGTGAAATAAAGGCGATTATCTCCCTAGGTCTATCACTGAATAGGAATTTCTATTATCATGATATTGTTTCTTTTCTTTTTATGATAAAATTGCAAAAAATTACCATAAATATACAAAAATAATATAAGAAAGAATTCTATTCTTTTGTAATTTTAAATTGGTTTTTAAAATATTTTTAATTTCTAAAAATTATATGAATCTTTAGTATTCCTTACTGAATATTTATTTTTTTATTTAATAGACAAGAATATTCTTTTAAAATGACACAGTAAATGCTGATAGAAGTCTTCAATCTTCATGTTGTTCTACTGACTGACAGCTAGAAACTTAATTCTCGTATGATATGAATAGATAATCGACAATTTCTCAACTTTCAAGGTTTCATTTTTTACGGAATTATTAAATCTTTTTGTAAATATTACTGATAAAAAAAACTAAATTAGTCTTTCAATTTAGATAAAATTGAATAGTTAAGATTAGAGACATGTAATAACAACTCTCTAATAGGAAAGTATATACAATATACGACCGCTATTTATAATTGTAATAAATACTTTAGAAGATACATATTATTTTGTTAAGATATATCTAACTTTTTTTCCAAAGATTTTCACCGATCCAGTGAATGTATTTTCTTAAATTATTCTAAAAATACAGTTTTTTTTATGAATTGATCATTTAAACGCTTAGCTCGTACGTTATCAACTTTTCTATACATAACTATTATCGTGATTGATTATGATTGTGATGTTTTATTCTCTTTTCTTATTTTATTTACTGATTGTAAATCTCGTTTGTCATATTCTTTGATTCATCTTCTAAAAATACACGTGTAAACATAAGGTGAACAATAAAGGTAAGCGAATGTTAATAATTCTTCATATTATATTCAAACTTACTAAATATTGGATTGAATATATTTAGTTTTTCCTTTGATATTTATATTCTCTTGATGGAAAGAACAATAATTCCGAGAGAGTTATGAAGAGAAAAGAAAACGGTATTCGTATATTTGTTATTGGACGCGTATCGTGTCAAAATCAGTCACTCATGTATATAATTCACTTATGATTTTATGTCAAATAGTTTATTTTCAACGATTAGATCAAAAAAACACTTTCGATCAACTATCATTTTCTTCCTATTCAACTGCTATAGTATTTCATCTGACGATTTGTTTAATGTAATTATGATACAAAATGATATAAAATAAGAAAATAATAGATGCTGATAAATATATTTTTTCGTTCTTCGTAAAATTGTCTAGTTTGTATTTTGTATTCAATATATTTATCAAGTGATTAAAAATCATAATGAAAATAAATATATTTTATTAGTGAAAGAAAATTCTAAATTAGCAGTCTATTATATTAGTTTTAATGAATAACATGCATCACCCATGAGTTCAATTTAGGAAAAATTTTTATCTAAAATTATCATGTCATCTATGTATCTTTTATTAGATTAGCTATTCATTCATGTTGATCCGATCGGTTTCATGTTATATTTTTTTGCGTTAATATTCTGTTCTCTATATTGAAGAATGTCTGATTGATTCATTCTTATTACTCAATAATAGTGTTTGTCATTGAACAAAGAACAATGATGATGGTTTTAAAAAAAGAATATTTATATATATATATATTCGATTCATTTAAAGATAGACATGTGTGTTATACAAATCTATTGTGCCTATATGTAATCTAACCAAGGACACACTTTCACGCGATAAAAATAAAGTACCTTTTAATTTTTAATATTTAATATCAGACATTTTTCGAAATCTTTCTGCACGCAAACTGTTTACAAAATCAATTCTAGATTACTTATGTGATTTACTAATATATTTCATGTCCACATCTAATCTAATATATGTCTCGAGAAAAATAAATGACACATTATAAAAACATACGACGTAGTCGTTCGTAAAGAAAGCATGCCATCTTCTGATAAACATTTTTAAATGTTCTTTTTCTTTCGTTTTGGCTTACAACTCTTTTTATATTCTTCCTTTTTAATTATAATATCAGTATAGATATGGTATCACTTCAAGACCTTTTGTGAATCAGAGAATAAATAAAGTGTAGCGGCATAATAAATGGCATAATCATTTCTTCCAATATCATTGAAACAACATCGAGGGTTAGATCAAATATTATCATAGATGTATTGATACACATATTAGGTATCATTACATATTATATATGATATAAACATAAGATCTAATCATTAATGTTTCTTTATGCAGATTAAAAAAAATAATTATCATTTTAATCAGAATGTTTTTTTCTTGAATTATAATGATTTCTGAGAATTCTTACTGTATCCATCTTCCACACTTTACATATAAATGATTCCTTAAAAGTCAACTGAAAAATGTGAGAGAAAACAAAAATAAAAACGCGATTTAATCGTTAGAAAAAGAATTAATATGATTCTTTTTAATATTAAATATTACAAATTACTCTTGAGAAAAACTTACTTCGAAGATGATAATTGATCGTAAAGGTTTCCAATACTGATGGATCAGTTTTAAGAAAAATCTGACTAGTGAAGAATATGTTCTAGTATATGAATTAATATTAACATCCTACCAGAGATGAAATATAAGTACAAAGAAAAAAAAATGATTATGTGTCATTTTCTTCATTTAGCAACTATCAATGATAAACAAATAAGCATTACATAGCATTTGTAACACAAATTGTCTCTATAACCTTGAATCGCAATTGTACTAGCTTATACTAAATTGAATATGTATATGATGATGAATTAATCGAGAATAAAGATCATAACAAATAGTTTTCTGTTCAACTCTTTTAGTTATTCTATATCGGATATTATCCGTCATCACTATTACTGATTAAAGTCTGGATTAGTAAAATTATAAAATACTTATTTTTCTATCGTTTTTTCAACACATCGTATTATTTTTCTGTATTACTGTTAAATTAGATTTAAAAAAAAACATACAACATGTTGTTTTTCCTTTAGTTTATTTTGCTTTCATACTTAAATAATATTCATTTAATCAAAACATAAATATTTATCGCTATTATTTATGATTGATTATCACCATCATCTTTATTATGATTTTAAGATATTTTAACACTATTTCAACATTTTTATCTCTGTCTGAGAATATGCGAAAGGATAATAGCTTAATAATGACCGTTATTGATAATGAAAATATATTCGTATTAGATATAATAAATAAATGACACTTCCTAATTATTTAAAAATTGATGATAATCTCTTACCAACCAAAGGTTTTAATCTTATTTGCATTATCTCAAGGTTCTAACTGTCAACAATATCTATAGATATTTTAGGAAACAGTTAGCAGTGGACAAAACCTCGATCGGTGAGAGAAATGAGTATTTTAAGCGGAGACATGACTCTCAGGTCAAACATAAATGTATGAAACCGTCTCTTTAAATATGTGTATATCTATGCATATAGAGAAATTTTAGAAAAATGAAAGTAAAGCGGGAAAATGTTTTACAACACGTGAAAAATGATTTCCACTAATAGGAAAAATGATAGGTGAGAGAGAAAAATGTCTCATTATACATTCATAGATATATATATATACATACAGAACTAAAAGAAAAATATTTTACCACAAAGGAAAAATGATTTCCACTAATAAGAAAAATGATAGGTGAGAGAGAAAAATGTCTTTTTATATATTTATATACATATATACATACAGAACTAACGGAAAAATATTTTACCACAAAGGAAAAATGATTTCCACTAATTGGAAAAGTGATAGCTGAGAGAGGAAAATAGTTTTCACTAGTAGAATAAATGGTAAACGAAAAAGAAAGATCTTTCTATATAAGTGCATAATTACATACCACAACAACGGAAAAATGATATTCACTGCTGGAAAAACTAATTGATGGAAAAGAAAAATATTTCTGATACAAGTATTCATGATAAACAAACTACAACGCTAAATAATTATTTGCTTTTATGCCGATAATATAACTTAATATCGATGTGTGTGATAAAATGTATCAATTGAACTAAAATAATCTTTGACTCCTGTAAAACATTCTTTATTCTTTATGTTCTTTCTTTTCACTATACCTTTGTTGTTATTGTTTACTCGTTCTCTAACGTTCTCATCTTTTCTAATCCGATCTATATATATGTATTCTTCTATTCTATAGATACATAAACAAAAGGTTCAGCATGGGTACTTTCAAGCTAACAACGATGCATCACGTTCTTTTAAATGCTTTGAGCAACTTTCATTCTGTTTTCGTTTTTCTAACCATCAATAATATCATTTCCACTGCGTTAGTGCATCTCTGGCTGCTATTTGAATCACAACTTCAACTTCATCGATCCAATGAAAAGTTATTCTAAACAATATTCGTCATCATACTATCGGATAATCAACAGATAAATACAACTAGCAAAACAACGTGCATATATTCAAAGACTCTTCGATTTTCGTTAACATAATGTCCCTCGTTCATTTCTTTTTCCAAAAGCGTTTCGATTTTTCCACTTGTAGGATATACTGATGTATAACTAAACAAACTATTTATGTGCGTGGAAGAAAGAATTATTTTTACAATGCCTATCAACATACATCCATTGTTCAAAATGTTACGTCCAAATTTATCTTCATTCTTTCCACTCACACTAAATACAACTCACTGGAAAAATTATTTATATAAAGAGAACCGAAACATGTTATTCGTGCGCTCAAATAAAAAACTATTACTTCAAGCGGATCTTTCTATAGATGCTTACATTTATCTGATGGATTTTCATTTTTTCATTGTTATGGTGTGTAAAACATACTACAGATTGAAGATTTTTTCCATAGGAAAGGACATTATTCAAGATAGTTTTTCCTATGAAGAATATCATTGTTTCTATTGATTTTCATTTTTCTGCTAGGGAAAAGAATACATCTGTATATTTACATGTAATATAGAATCATTTTCCCGTTTTTGTAAGCCATTTATTATATGATAACTTATAGACTTGTTGAAGGAATAAATTATGATTACAACAATATTTTTTCATTAGAAGCAAAAATTCATTTTTGACCGGAGAGTCTTTTTTCCGATTGAAATAATCTTTTTTGTCACCGATGAAAAAGTTGTCTAACCTTTATAATTCTAAATATTTTCAATGAATAGTTGCTCGAAAAAAAAATTAAACAACTTTCTAAATATTTGTTAGAGTCCAAGTATTTAATTTTGTCGAAAAAAATAATTTTCTTTAACAGCTCAAGTTGTCAACATCGCACAGTATTGGATTTTAATGTCCTCCATTAATACTTGATTGATCGAAAAATAATTCACTAATGTCGCATGCGAAGTGTTATATTAGCATTAGAAACAATTTTAATTATATTTTCCGTTGATTTTTATTCTGTTGATCAATATATTTTTTTTCTTAACTCAACCATTGTCATGTAAAATTATTGGATTTTGGAAAAAACTGGATCTCTCGGCGAAAATAATCTCTAATTAAAATAAACTATATATTACTCGATTTTCTTTAATCCTGATGCTATTATAATGCTTTGCATTCGATATTAGCTAATTATTTTTCAATCAATCGATTAAGTATCAATTGATAAAAAAAAAAATATTTGTTCTATTCTTGAAATTAAAATGAATATTTATACAATGTCAACAGTTTAAATTATTGAGGTTTTTTTCCGATAGAATTAGATACTAAAAGTCTATTTATTTCTAATAGTTGATTTAAATTTGAATTTTGGATATTAGATCACAAACAATTTTTATATACATTAAAATTCATAGTAAATCAAGTATTTATTTAGCAATCCTGATGTAAAATAATATTCTTATCATACAACAACTGTAATTACCTTTGTTATACGATGCATTATTCTTGTTATTGATTTATCATCAGCTAGAAGTGAATCAATAACTTATCATGTGATTATAGTATTAACAGAAGTAGAAGTATCATTTATCATTTTTATTGGCAAATTTCCTCATGTTGTTTTTCGTTACATTAAAGCAATTTTGTTCAGATCTGATCGTGAAAAAGTCGGGTATTGTTCATGATCATTAGCTTGAAGTTTATTATCATTAATATGTGTCATTGTGAATGTAATTGAGAATATTCTTAACTTGATTTAGTATTTTGATTCTATTTGAAATAATACGATGTATAGCATTTATGTAACAAATATATATGGATTAGTTAGTTTAAGTTATTCGATTCTATCGGTATGTATACTAATCTCATACAATTTTTCTGTTAGCTGTTGAATAACTTTATTATCATCGATCATGCATTGATTAATGATCCAATACTCATGAGATGAAAAAACAGATATATGATTGACATCACATACTGATAAAAAACGATCAACAAATCAGTCATTGACAAAAATCTTGATATGATAAAGAAGAAAATTATTTGTCATGAAACTTTTATCATATGATTATGTGTTAGTCTAGAAATACATGTTAGTTATGAGAATAAATAACAAAATAATCAAATTGTTGGATGAATCAGTAGACATAAATATTCTTTAACATTACTCAATTGTTAAACTAGATTTAGATAAAATAAAATATGTTCAATTGAGAAAAAGCTACAGTAATAGTATTATATAATGTGTTTATAATTTGAAACAATTTCAATCTTGCATTATTGCTATTGATCGAGATCGAAATAAACATATATTAAAATAGATAAATAATAAAATTTTATCATCAGTTAGAAAAAATTGTCTTTTCGAAATAAATATTAATTAACTATAAAAATTATAGAAAGATAGTACGCAATGTTATTGCATTATAAAGTATATTCATGTTGAATACAAACAAAATAAATTTTATATATTTTTATAATTTTATTCATGAAAGACGTACAGGTAAATAAGTATTGTTACTGTTGAATGTTAAAACAATAAGTTAGAAATTTTTGAAGAGTGATGTTTTTATTTTAAGTGGCAACATAAATGTGTTATTAAAAATAAAAAAAAATGGAATGTTGGTTTTTTCTTTTCTTTTTCTCAGAAAAAAAATAATTAAATAAAACATTTCTAGGTTTTGACATGCCTTTTTTCAAATGACTACTGTTTTTTTGATTAGATTAAAATAGACCAAATAGAAAAAAAACGTTAATTATGATTGATAAATGAAAGAGAAAAAAAGAAGAGGACATTTTTGTTGTACATTTAATCAAACTAAAGACAAGGTTGATAAAATGATTTATCAAGTGTATCATCAACATGAGCATTAGAGTTAATTACTATAATCCATTTTTCAATTTGATCTGGCATTCGAAGATATAATTGTCGTGTATCTTTTACATAAACTGTGTCATGTGTTCCATCTCCATATCCAAAATACTCATTAAGATTAAGATTATTATTATTATCAACAATCTTTATTCGTCCTAAATTGAGGCTAGCACATATAATCGCATTTTCAGTTAAATTGTCTGTTGTTTTACATGAACGTGTAAAAACAATAGTTTGTTTAAGATGTAAATAATCTTTATATGGTGTATTAGTATTGTCTCCATAAGGAAAACCATTTTTAGCGACATCTAAAGCTTCTTTTATATCGGTTTGATAAAACGCAATAAATGATTTTTTCTCATCATCTGTTAATAAATTAAAATCAATATCGTGTTCAGATTCAAGTGAATGATAAAATAAATAATGATGAAGACTTTGAGATTTACAATCAACTCCTCCTTGACATCTTGAATCTTTAAATCTTGCAACATTCTCTTCATTTAATAATGAATAATGAATAAAACGAAGATGCCGTCGATGAGTTCTTTCTATTAATTTATCAGTATCAGAATTAGAAACTGTAATTTTATCACCGATATTTTTTGTCTCAGTTGGATTATAATTCCATAAGCGAAAAAAGTGAACAAATTCAACAACCATAATCCATATAGATGATACTAAAGCAAAAGCAGAAATAACAGTATAAGCAGTACATTGTGATTGAAAACGAGCAGAACAAGCAGCACCAATTATAAAACAAATAAATTTTAAAATGAAAGAAATAATAATTATTATAATACGTATAAGTAAAATTGTTTGTGGATGATCATTATGACAGTTGAGTCGAATACATGTCATTGTTGCAAAATGCCATAAACATTCTAATGATTGTTCTGCATGTATTAATCCTTTAATACAATGACGCATACAAACATAAATAATGTTGCATATTATTATTGGAACCGATCCAATTAAATCAAATAATAAAATAGGTACAACAAAACCCATTGTATCAGAGATACGATGGGATATATCATTACTTATAAGACCTAATCGAATAATAAAAAATATAATATCAACTACGTATAAAAACACCATAGTTTTATATCGTGTCTTGTCATTATAACAATTTATTGGACGACGACAATTACAACACATTTTTTTACGAAAGAGTTTTCTTTTTCAAGATGTAAATACTTTGATTGTTTTTTCCAATATGTTGTATGACTATTACTTTTTATTTTTATTTTTGCCGTTGATAAGCAGAGAGTAAAGTACGTTTGAGGTTTTTTCCAACTTCCAGTTAAAAAAGAATTGCTTTTCTTTTTCTTCCTAGTGGCATCGAGCAAATAAAAAGAACAACTTTGCAGTCATAGTTATTCTTTAACAAAACATGTTTTATTGGAAAAAGTCGAAATTTTAACATTATTCTTATCACTGTATGTGGACGATTTTATTATGTTTCTAAGGTACGATTGTTTTCATCATGTAGACAAGAAAAATTCTTTGTCAAATGTAAAACAACATGCACAATTATATACATCGGTTATAGTCGTGAATGTGATAAGAAGAACGATGCAGTTACGCTTTGTTTTTATATATTCTTAGAAGATCAAAATTTCAACATGACTGAATGTTCTGCATTAATCCTCATAAAAAGCCCACTTCCTATAAAAGATTATTGCACTTCGTAACACTTAGTGGTATGCATTTACATTGAAATGTACTGACCAGTATGATAGCATAGTGTTCAGAAGAACGACACAATGTTTAGCTCTGAGTTGTATGTCATTTTGTTGAAAACTTCCTTTGAATGAAAATATATACTATTAATCACGACGGAGTGCATCAACTTTTCATAGACTTCGAGTTCTTGGAGAAGCTAATAAGAGAACTTGGAACCTGAATCTGAAGTTTCGTATGACTTTTAGTTTGAGTTAAAAATTCTTTTGACTGAAATTTATGTTATCCATATTCTTATATTTATTTGATCTTCTGGTTTTTTTTCTATAACTTATGAAGATGATTTATGTGAAGAATAAGAGATCAACTTATATACTATTTAATAATAGGTCGACCAGAAACCTTAGATATATAGAAGAAACTATTGAATTTTATTTTATTTCGATTCTTAAACATACACACACAACTGAAAAAATAGGATGCATGTTGTTCTATACGCATAGAAGATAAGACAGAAAAGAAAGAGCAAAGAGAAAAATATATAATAAGAATGACATATGAAATGGCATACATTTGATTGGAAAAAATTTTGCCAAAAGTAAAAATATGTTAAATATGCTATCATTGCAGCTTCAGGACACTCATTCATCAACGCTAGATGAATAGGCTGCAACAACATATATATCTTGCGCTTCAATTATGTTCTTTCGAAATTTTTTACTTTTGGCGGCATTTTGTTCTACTAAATCTATACATATTAAAGTATAATCTTGTATGCTAATACAGATTACAATAAGTAGTACAAAATAGAATTTACATTAGTCATTTCGTCATCTAATTGTTTCCAGTCGTATGTATACAGATTTTAGATTTTGATCATATTAGACATAAAATGGTTTTGAGAATCGCTTTTGGATTTCAACTAGGAGGTTACTGAATAGTTTCAACTTTTTTTCCCGTTCAAAATAATTAAGTGCCTCTTCGAATGGTCGAGTTCGACCAAAATACAATATTTCTCCACCGGAATAAAGTGACCGCATACGATATACTGTATTTGTACAGTATCAGGAAAGTATCATATACAGTAATCATTGTCGTTCCATGGTTATGGCGTATTCATTTCATATTATTAAGTGCATAAAATATATAGTTTGTCGGCATGTGATGTTGAATTACAATAATAAGGATTATTCTACTAACATCAAGTATATTGATTATATCTAGATGGCAACTATACTACAGTAAATATTGTTTTAAAATAAAAATTATATTTCTTTTTTTTTATTTAGATTAATCCTATGAGTCCAGGATTATTTTTGTATCGTAAAAAGAACGAGGAATGGTTGATAGAGAAATCAGTACTATAAAACTTTTTTTGGTTCGAGAATTTAACTATATTGATGAAACTAAAGAGCTCGGTAAGTTAAGTACTTTTGTGATGGAACTTGATCTTTTAAATGAAATGATGGAGAGTTCTGAACGTGACAAAGTTTGAAAATAACTAAAATTTTACAAATTAGTTTACCTAGAACTTTTTATTGTTTTGTTTAAAAGATCAAGTGCCACCGTAAAACTGCGCAACTCACCAAGCTCTTTAATTTAGTTGATATAGTTGAGATATCGAATAAAAAAACTTTTATAGTGATGATTTTCCTACCAGCAGTCTCTTTCATCCTTTTTACGATATAAAAACAAAGCAGAACTCGAAGAATTATGAGACAGCCAATAATTATGTTACGTATAAACAATCTTAATGCACAAATATCCTAAACACAATTATTCATCCAATTCATATCATTAAATAACCAGTAGACCGTGTTTTTTAAGATATTTCCGACCCGAACTCAAAGGGCTAATCTCTATCACAACTATAATCTTATGTATTACTTTACAAATATAAATTACATTTTCGTATTTATGGGGAGGGAAGTAAAAGAAGATACCTCCTATTGTAGGTAAAAGATAGATGGGAATACGATAATATATGATATTATACACGACAACGATGCGGTAAAAAACATGGCCATATATTGTCAATATACGGTCATTGTATATTAGTCTCAAACATGTATATGAGACAGTATCAACATTATTGTAAATTATCGACCACATTCACAAAAATATAGTACGTTTATGGTTGCAAAGACGCTATATCCGTACTATATACAATCATATTCAAACGCGTAAGTTGCTGAAAGAGTATCAAGAAAGTTGTGATCGCTTAGCTATTACTTTTGATAATAAGTCCTTTAAATTTTGTCAAATACTTTATGCGATCAATAATTTTAATTTGAGCTAGAACAGATCAGTTTAGTTTCGATTCTAGAAACTAAACTGAACGAGTAGTGAAGATTTATGATTGTTTATTGAAATTTTTGTTGAGGATTAGGCATTTCCAAAAATCTAAAATCGAGAGTTTTGACTTGAAATATTACCTATAGTAGATTTACGTAATATTCGTTATTTAGTGCTGAAAATTTCAAAAAAGATCAACATATCTTTCTCGAAATATTCATTTTCTAAGAGAGCAACTATTTACTATCGAAAGACACAACAACTCAATTTATTTGAAAATTGAATATTTCAAGAAAGATATGTTCGTCTTCCTTGAAACTTCCACAAAAATCTGACAATTATTGAATCTATTTGTAGCAAAATTTCAAGCCAGAATTTTTCATTTCGGTTTTTTCATGTCGATTTGAATCCTTAAGGAAGTTTTCGTATCTAAAAAAATTCTATTGAACAATGTATAACAGTAGACCAAAACTAACAATTTACTTTACAAATAGCAGGTCAATCAGAAATTCTCTTAGCTTGCTTTTATAAGTAATAAAATGATTAGTAAATCCATCGATATATAACACTTTGGAAAAATATTTTTGATCCACTTTTATCGTCTGTGGTATATGAGATGTGATCATAAAACAGTTTTAACTGAAAAATTTTACCGAATTTTGTTTGAAATGATGATGAGTTGGTGCGTTTTATAGGAATGCCTAAAGAAAGTTGCACAAATGACTCCATGTTTTAGAGCTCATATTTTGTTCGTATTGAGAGAAGCCCCAAACTAGCGCAAATCATCAGAGAATTCTTGTTTTAATGAGATTCAATCAAGATATGAACGTTTCAAAAGACAAGAATTTTTCTACGTCTTTGTAACTTTATAAAAATACAGTGTTTTCAAACGTTTATATTCCTACTGATTTTCCGAAAATAAGGATTCTTTGATAATTGTACTTGTCTAGTGTTCCTGTCAGTACGAATAAAAATGAACTCTAATGCTTGAAATCAGTTGTGAGGCTTTCGTTAGACCTATATATGTATATATTTAACACTCTCGATTGCCGGCAGTTTCGATGAAAACTAACAAATTTTTTCGTCCAAATCTATTTTCAAACCATTTCTCATCCAACTACATGAAACTAAATCATGTTAGTCATTGTTTTTTATTTATGAGAAGGTATAGACAAAATGGTACGCGAAGATAAGATCAAAGTTACGAAAAAATGTAAATTGACTAAGAAATATGATTACTCATCATCGCAAAAGCGACAAGATCTTAGTGAATCAATAAATATTCTCTTTAGAGTATCTAAATTGAAATCATGAAAAATATATAAATTGAAATTCTAATCCTTTATTTTATTTTCGCAAATATTGTAATGTTTTATTTTAAAATTTGACTTGTTTATATTTTAGAAAACTAATATATCATAAATTAAAAAAGAATTTTCATTAAATTAAAAATTTTCTAATACATTTAATGTTGTTAAAAGACGATTTCAAACGATATAAGTATCTTATAAGACTTCATACAATATGCACAATTGCTTTTGTTATACGCTTTATTGTTCTTTGTACTGATTTATCATCAGCTAAAAATGATGCAGTAGCGTTTCCTGTAGTAATATTACTATTAGAATTAGGATCATCCTTTATCACTTTTATTGGAAATATTCTTTATGTTTTTCTTCGTTATCTTGGACCAATTTTATTTGAATCTGATCGTGAAAAAGTTGGTTGTTGCTCACAATCATTCGCTTGGAATTTATCAACATTAACATGTATTCGTTGTGAATGTTATCGAGAACATCCTCAACTTGTTTTAATAACTCGTTTTAGTATTTTGGTTCTATTTGAAATAATGCGATTCATAGCATTTATACTTGCTTGCGTATGTGCAAATAGATATGGGCCAATCGGTTTAGGCTATGCGATTCTAGCTGCATTTACTTTAATTCCATCAATTTTTCTATTAGTTGTTGAATATCTTCATCATCATCGATTATGGTTTCATTATCGACCAGATTGTTCGCCAAATGAAAAACCAAATTATAACAAAAAGCATATGCGTTTCTTATCAATAACAATAACTAATGATCAACAAACCAGTCATTGGCAAAATTCTCGATGTGATAAAGGAGACAAATGTATGTCACAAAATCTTTATCATGTGATTATCTATCATTCTAGAAATACACGTTATACACCAGAACAAACAAAAGATAATCAAATTGTTGTGGGTTTTCATCAAACAAGTCATACTGCTGCTTATGCTATTGCTAAAACAAATTTTAGACCTTCACAAAGTGGAATGATTGGACCGGGTATTTATTTTGCAACATCACTTAATCATACTGAATTTAAAGCTAATCAATTTGGAGCATATATTTGTGCTAAAGTTGATTTAGGTAAAACAAGACGTATAACTGATCCAAAAGATTGGCCTTCAGAAGAGCAATACGACACTGTTTATTATCAACATCCTCGTGGTACTGATGAATTTTGTGTACGCGATGAAAAACAAATTCGTTCTTGGATTGTTGTCATTGATCAAGATCCCAATGTACGTGTGTTACAGCAAAACAATAACAATCAACCCTTAAACTCGGGAAAATATGTTGAAGATCGTTTAGAAGACATTGTATACAGAGGATGTACCTTTTAATTCTTATAAGATGCGTTTTTTCAAATTGAAAAATCTCATTATAATTAATAAAATAAATTTTATTTACTTGTAACCAACATGTTATTTTGCAAATGAAGTATTCAATGTTTATTTTAACTTGAATACGGTTGGAAATAATATTATTCCAAGGAGTGCCGCTTATAATTTCCAATAGCAGAGATAATGAATTTTATGTCAAATGAAAGCTCATCAAAAATGGAGTTTATTGATACTAAATAGTAAGGATTATGCAAACTTTTCAATGTCGAACATAAGAAACTTTCAGAAATTTTATACTTTTTTTTTTACTAGAAAAGTAAGATATCAGCAATTCAGAAATGGAATAATGTGTTTTTCTTGGATATTTTTACATGATTCGATAGATCTTATCGAGCTCTACAAAACTGTATATATGAAAAAAATTTTAAACATAATTGTTGGATTAAAGTTTACTGAAAATTGTCTAAAGAATGAACCAAAAAAACAAGCATTTTCTTGACATTTTTTATAGGGAAAAAAAGTGGTCTTTTTACACTAAATTCAGCTGTTTTTCATTAGTATCCTTATATAAGGTGCTTGAAGGCATATTCATTTGGTGCAGCCTTTTTTCTTCCATATCAAAAATATGACTTCTTTTAATGTTTTTTTAAAGAGTTTTCAAACAGTTTTTCGAATTTTTTCATCACAAAAAGTGACTCAGAAAATTTCTCGTATATATAGCTTTGTAGAGCTCGATGAGATCTATCGAATCATGTAAATATATCCAAGAAAAAAACATTATTTCATTTTTGAATTACTGGTATCTTACTTTTCTACTGCAAAAAAAAGTATAAAATTTCTGAAAGTTTCTTATGTTCGACATTGAAAAGTTTGCATAATCCTTACTATTTAGTATCAACAAACCCTATTTTTGACGAGCCTTCATCTGATATAAAATTCATTATCCATTTTATTGAAAATCATAGGCAGTACTGCCTGGAATAATACTATATCCAACTGTATACTTTGCATACGGCATTCGTCACATAACTACGTTCTATTCAACCAGAAGCACTAAGTTTACCGAAACTTTAAACTACTGACTTTATCAGTATGTAGAACTTGAAAAGGTCTATTGAATGACTCTGAATAAGTCTGACCATAAAGATATTTATATACGAAGATATAGTCGACTAAGCATATCAACGTGGTGAGGATGAGGGTGTACCCATTGAGTATAGCTCGAGACAGGACGGGTTTTTTGCTTTCCCGCCTCTCTTGGTCTCAAACTTAATTTTGTTTCTTCGTTACTTTGTCATATTTGTATAAAATAAAGAGATATTATTATGGCATCAATTTAATTGTAATGAATATTTCTCAATACTTTATTTATTTTAAACTATTTCTAAACAAGAACGACACGTACAAGTTCTTTGAATTCTCTGTAATTGTGCAATAAGATATATCTATATATTTTATTAATGTTGTTGAAAATAAATTGATTATGAGTCAAATATTAATATAATTTTAACCGAATTTTATTATCTATTTTAAAGTCTTTTTGCGAGTTGAATAGATAAAAAAAAGTATTTAAAATTGTATATTACAAATTGAATTCTACCTTTTCTCATACTGTTAGAAAATTCAATTTACTTCTATTGAGTAGCTCATATAATTCAAATGAATATTACTAAATATTTTTACAATTTTCTTCCTTGTTTTGATGCATTTTTTCAGAATTAATAGATGTTTATAGATATATTAGGCCAATCTTAGATGTTTGCAGATAGAAGTTTATGGGAAAAGTTTTTTTTTTTGGAGATAGCACTTATTTGTAGTAAAATGTAGGTTATAGAATCCTGTGGATGTCTGTTATAGCACGTTTTGGTGTTCGTTGACTGTTCATTATTTCTATGACTCGTTCAAAGTGAATACGAGTAAATGTGACTTTTATGGTATTGTGCAAAGTGAGGTGTTTATAGTATTAACATAAATTATGAGTACTCGGCTTTTAAGCTATTTTACAGTGTTTAGTATTTTGATTATAACATCATCATTACTCAATGAAATTCAAAAGTTTTTTTACCAAAATGATCAGCAAAAAAAGTTCTATAAAGTTTGATGTCAAAGAAAATATTTTGAATAACCTTTCCTAGAGAGAGTATTGTTGATAGTACTCATGTACGGAAAAAGTTCCAGCAAGGTACCCGACATAGGTACTTCGAAAATTCTCAGTAATCTTACTGATGTAGGTAATACATTGGATACTCATAGCAGTATGTTTACTGAACAAGTATTTATATGAATCCCCCCATCTGAAATTTTACGGAGAAAAGCTCAAAAGGGCATTCGAGGCTTCTCGGGTACTGTGTAGCAACTGTTCATTCATTGTTTTCTTTTGCACACATGAATCCATATACATAACTCAATGAAACATAGGAAAATAATATTTATTTTTAGATTATTTCTTGAGTATTTACTAGTTGAGAAAATGGTGTTCTCGATTATGAATTGAGAAAACAGATTAAATAAAATCTCAGAAATCTTGCAAATTTCTTTGAGAGAAACAAAAATGAAAAAGTCAGAGGATAGGTTCTATCGCCAACGTATTGCAATTTTGGCAACAGGATGCCTAAAAATACACTACGACAGTATCCAGTTGAGTATTTAATCAGTACCTTCATATACCCATTTACTAGACGTTTTCTAGCCGGGTGCTCGTCCGAATACATTATACGTGCCTAAAAGTATTTAAAGATATCTCAGTATCCGAAAATTTCTCGGACATACTAATAGAAGGGAAATTTTTCGGATACCCTTAGCTCAACACATTGACTAGGATTATACCTTATACATATAATAAAATAAAAACGATCTAACTTTTTTCGATTCTCACTTTACAACTTATCATATACTGTATAAGACAAGTATTACATTACTTATTTCTATGAAAACAACTCATATCAGTGTTAAACATAATGTATGTCTCGATTAGCAAGAGTTAGAAAAATAGTTTCTTAAAATTCAATTCAAGATAAATAAAGGAAATTCGTTTATTTTAATAAAAAAATTCATATAAATATGAAAAAAAACACGCAAAAACTCGTTTTTCTAATATTTTGAAATCCGAAAGAAAGGAAAATTCAATATTGAATATTTATAGTGTTAAATACTACATTAGATAGGAAAAATCCTTAAACTTGTTTTATCATTTTGTTAGATAGATAATTTATGTCTATAAATATACACTAACATTTGAAAATCCTCTCATGAAAATAGAATATTAATCTGTCTGAATAAATAATAAGAAATTTAATATATATATATATTTCCATTTTCATGCCATTGGATCAAGTAAACATGGTCGACGAAATTCTTGACCATGTTCATGAAGCCATTTATTTGCAATCCATTTATTACCAATTAATACAGGACAACCTACAACAAAGTAAAAAAAAAATGAAATAATTATCAGAAAGAAAATAAAAAATAACTTACCTGCATGTAGAGTTCTAACATCTCCTAAATCAAATCAATATATAGTAGAAATACAAGGAAAAATTTAGTATATAGTAACCTTCGCCTGATTCATGAAGATTATACCAAAATACAGCACTTCCTTTTTTAGGTTTTGTTATACCACCGTTTCCAGGAAAAACAGTTGCACCACCTTGTTCTACATCACTTAACTAGAAAAATTTGATTTATTTTTACATTAATTTAACAATATTTAATTTACATAAGTCAACCAAGTTGCAATACGATCTCCTAAAAAATAAATTCTGTTAAAATAAATTTATTAAATAATATTAAACTCACCGTTTACAAAACTTGAAGATACATTTTCTTTGAATGACTAAATTTAAATTTGTTTTCCAATAAAAATCTTTTATGTAATAACTTACAGCTGTATAATCATGATGTGGTTCATAATGACCACCGACACCATAATTTACAACCTAATTATTTAATAAATATATTCTATATATCTATATAAACATTGTTTATATACTTGAAGTCCTTCAGCTGTGATTATATTTAAATTTGTCACAGCTTCAATTAAACGGGATAAACGAGCTACAGCTGGTGAATCTTCATCATTTAACCAAGCACTAAAATTTCAATTATTTTAATAACAAATTATAAAATATAACAAAATCTCTAGTTAATACATACCAGAAAATAGTACACAAAATGCATTAAATAAATAAAAATATGATTAGCTCATCAAATTAGTTAAAAGATAAATAGTTTTAATATTCACTTTAGAAATCAACAGCTAGTTAACATTAGTACAAATAGCAATTAGAAGCAATATTTTCTCTTCTTGTACCTTTTGCTTACTCTGTATGTGACAGTATGGAGTTCATCTGCTTTAGAATCAACAACTGTAGATCTCATTAGCTATAACCATAATAAAAAAAAACATATATTAAGTAATTGGAAATTTCTTGTGTGATTGAGATTCTATTCGAATTTTCTTATTAATCTTTCATTCAGTTGGTCGATTTCCACAACTTTTTATATGTTACACATATCTTAGTGTTCTGCATCTGTACTAAATGTCAGCTCTCTAGTTCATATGATCGCTGAGTTTTGAAACTTACGTCATGAAAAATCATAGTTTTAGTAAGATGTAGTAAGAAATCGAAATATTCTAACTATTGAAAGAAGGAAAAATGACATAACGAGTAATCCGTTGTGTAGATTAAAATGTTCTATCAAAATATGCATTTATTTCATCTGTCTCTCTTTCACTCTATCCATCTATTTGTAATATTCTGTGACAGAAATTTGCGCATTTTTGTATAGAATAACATTTAAAAAATGTCTTGACGAATAAGTTTTGAATAATTGATTCATTTTCATTTAATTTTTACCATAGATATAGTTCTCATAGTTATATAATAAGTTAAAAATTCAGCTGTCTATCCTCTTCCAATATTAACATATTTACATAGCATGACGAACTGTAGAGCGATATTTCTCATATAATATTTGAATGTATAATAAACTAAAGCTTATCTCGCCAACTATACAGTAAAATATTAAGAACATTTTGCTATGTAACATAGACATTATGTATGACAGAATCGATCATGTATCTTGTATTAGGTGGAAAAAGAGATCAAAGCATTTATCAACAAATCAAGTACGTATAAGAAAAAACCAATATGTGTAAAAATAGGTATCTATCATATAATTCCTTCAAATCATCACTTCAATATCCCTTATGTATTACCATCTCTTACTCACCAAGATTGAATGACACCTTTTGAAAAGCTTTAGAGTTACGAATGCATATTGTTCTCGATACATATATATGATTCACAGTGCACTCTCAATAGATCACTTGTTTCTACGTACAAGAACGAAATAAACGGTAATCAATTCATTAATTATTCAATATTTCTCTAGAATATCACCATAATATATGTAGAAAAGTTTGAAAAAATCATGAAGTGCTGAATATACTTAATAAACAACTCTATCGATAAATCGAACTCAAACTGGATACAGAATTGTCATAAATAAGAGACTCAATAAAACAGTTTAAGTTTTTCAATCTTGAAAAATGTTCATTTATTCTTCAACAACGACTAAAAAATGTAATAAGATCGAAGAAAAAAAACAATAAATCTATTAAATAAATGACTAATGATGATTATTTGTGCAACAAGAATTAGATTTCTTAGGAACAAAAAGTAACTGAAAGATAGAATTAATCTTTAATCTCACAATAAAGATTATCCTATTTTTTAAAATAAATAAGTTTAAATGAATTGTGCCAAAGAACTCTTCGAAAAAATTAGTTTTTATTTTTCAATCATGAAAAAAACTTTCCAGAATGTTAGCTTTTTTATCTTATTCCTAGAGAGAGAGAGATGTGGAAATTCAAGGTACTATCTGCTTTGTCATAAAAATTTAGATATCAAAGTTCGGAGACTTTTGAATTTATTGTCAGAAAAAACGAGCAATTTTTCTGAGAGAGAGAGTTCAAGACTTATGGGTTATTTTGTATATCTATATTGTTTCAGTAATGTGTCATTATATCTGTGTGATGCATACATACTTTTGGCATAGCAAGTGATTTTATTTCTTGAATATGTTTATCATTAATAATATCATGAAAAAGAAAAAGATCTGGTTTGTCTGTTAATTGTTCTTCTTTAACTGGTTGCAAAATAAGATACGGATGATTATTATGACGATAACGACAAAATAATTTTGATTGACGTTTTTTACTTAACTAATAAAACAAAAATAAAATGACTAATATTTTTCATTCTATTTTTGATTTTTACTTGAGAACTATTTTGTCGACAAAGATATTCATATACTTCAAAAATGACTGATTCAAAGTCTGGTCGTTGATTATTTATTGTATAATTTTTATCTTTTTCTATTGTTGGAATTAATGTAAGATCTATTGAATCATTTGTATTTAAATGATTATTTTGTTGTTGTTCAATTATTCTTCGATTTTGAATAGTTTTTTCATAATAAATTTTATTATTTTTTGCTGAAACATGATCTGGATCTAAAATAATAAAATAAAGATTTTCATTTTGAAAAAAAATATTTTTTTCTTCATGTACCAATAGCAAGAATTTCCTCGGCCATGTCTAAAGCATGTTCTAAATTTTCTTGCTGAACAAAAAAAAGGTAATTTTATTAAAAGAAAATAAATCTTTTTTTACTTTGAATGTTGCATAAGAAAGATAATCTAAAATATAAGTTTTATTAATTGATTTATTAGGTATTTCTTCCTCAAAATGATCGAGTGCTTCTTGCATCCACATTAATGTATGATAAAAATCATTGTTTTCAAATGCAACACGTCCTAAATCATAACATTCTAAAGCTAAAAAAAAATAAATTATATCAAAAAAAGACAAGCAACATTATTCTTTAGCTAACCACTTAATTTTTTTGATTTATATGTTGAACTTATTTGTCCATTAGCTAACTGACTTGGATTCAATTTATAGGTATCTTGTAAACGCATTAGTGCAACGGCAGAACCTTTTTTTTTATAGAAAGCATTAAAAAAACAAACAAATTATTCATTTACCAGTATAATCTTCGGATAAAGGAAATAACCAATTATCAGAGATATTTTTTGAAAAATCTATAAAAAAAATGATAATAAAAGTAGATTTTGAATATTAAAATTAGTATACTTGTAGGTAATATTTTCTCAATTTTGTTCCATTCAACTGTTAAATGTTTAATAAGTAAATGTGAATTAACTGGATTACCAAAATAATATTCTTCATTTTCTTGTGCTTGATCAATTTCATCTTTAATTATATTAATAAATCTTTAAAAACAAAAAGAAAATGAATAAATTAATCAAATAATATTTATCTAATAAATTACTTTTCTATACGCTCTAATCGTTCATATTCTTGTTTAAGATAAATTTCTAGTTTTTTCACCAATTCAATTTCAGTATTTAATAATTCAGTTAAATGTGTTGTTGAAGTAAATAAGTTACAATGAATAAGAGTTGTTTTAATAAGAATAAGACAAAAAATTGGTATAAGAAACATGTAGTTTTTTTTTAAATACAAAGTCTAAAAGAATAATAATCCACTATACTGAAAAAAAATGGTGTTACACGAAACTAACAAAATGGCTTCGCAACGACTACGAAGCGCTCAAAAAGTGCTCCGAGTGCAAAAATTTGGCTTTCCAAGGTTTCGTAGTTTTATACGATACTCAAAAAAAGGGTTTCGAATGTTTATTATGTATGAAAACTATACCATAGATGTGTTTCAGTTTGAATGCAGCATTTTTTAGTGACGTTTTCATTTTGTCGTTCTCTTCAAGGAGTTAAGCAAGTGTTTATAAGGTATATGAGTCTTTTTTTTTCTCCTTTTTTATCGGCAATATCGACAGAAAGCATAAATCGGCTGAGATTAAGTACGAAAAAATATGTACAATAGTGAGAGACTAATCATGATAAATAAAAGTTTAACCAATCGAAATAAATTTCTGACCTTCATGATGCTTTACATATTAATTTTGATGTTTATTTTGAATATACAATATGTAAAACAATTATTTAGACATTATGATACGCATCTTGTGAAACAAATTTCACAACAGAGAATCAGAATATTGTCAACTTTTTAGAAATATTATTCGATAGGTCAAAATCACAACTTTATTCTATGAAAAAATATATTGAATAATATAATATTCGATAGAGAAAATGGTTCTCTATACAGTGGTATACATTAAAAATGAAAATAATATTGATAAAACTTCGAAATCTTGAAGATTACAGAGATCCGTACAGATTAGCTAGGAAACTTAAAGTTTCACAAAATATATCCTTCGACAGAGAAGAAAAAATTGAATGAAATCCTATGCTTCATTTTTAATAATAATTAAATAAAAATAGTATTAATTGATAATTATAATCAGTCTTTTGTATAGATCCTCCATTAATCTTGATTTTTACGAAGTAAAATCAGGTTAAAATTCTTTTTGAAATTTAATTGGAAACGATAATATTACCTTAGATTTCAGGCTAAAGGGAAAATTCAATTGATTTTCTTTATCACCCATCTTTAATATGCATTGCCTAATGAACATTTCTGATCACATAATAATTTTTTCATCCATTGAAAATATCTTTGAAGAAGCGGATTACTCTCTCTGTAAGATTCCCCTGACTATGCTACTAAGTAATATAAGTGGATTAATAAAAGAGACATTGAATGATAATTAATAGATTTCAGTAACTGTTTCAAATAAAACATGATTTGATAGTGATATACATTTATCCTAATGTTATAAAAATCGCGATCAATCAATAAGTTTTCAATAAACCGCAATAGTAAGTATTTTTATTATTATTAAGATTAACATCGATATTAATGTGAATAAGTATACGCATCAAAACATGACCGTAGTCTTACATTCAAGTATTCGAACTAGAATGAACTACCGTAATTATTACTTTGTAATAGTGATTTTCGATAAAAATTATCAAATTTACAAACTAACCACGATATAATCTCAGAATTGGTCAAGCCAATAATTCGCTGAGTTTTACGTGATTTTGATGATATGACTTTTTGAATAAAATCAATGATAATTCTAAAAGAGCCCGTTTACTAAAATAACAGATGTGTTTGTTAAAATTCTTCGATATGTTGAAAAAAGAATCACATAAAATAAATTAAATAAAAATTGATTATAGTTATATTTAATTTTAAACTAAAAAAATAATCATAAAATATCTAATCTTTAATATACAGATTATTTTATAACATATTAATATTTTGTTTATGCATTTGGTTGGTGTAGTTGAACGGCAGATCGTGTTTGCTTTGCTGAAACTTTTGTCACTCTTACAGTAGCATTTTTACTTTTATTATTTGAATTAGCAGCAGTTTCTGAACTATCCATTGCCGATTTAATGTTATTGATGTTTTTATTAATTTTCGTAACTATCACAGCACTAGGATTCGATCTTCGTTCTTGTATTTTATTAATACTTGTGAGACTTTCGTCATTAATATTTATTCTAGTTTCTTGATTTGATTTTGTATTATCATTTGTATAATTTGAAATATCAAGATTAGTAGTATCATTAAGTTCATTATCACTTTGTTTAAGTTCATCATCTGATTGATTGTGACGAGATTTTGATGTTTTTTGTCTTGGTAATTTAATAACAGTAATTTTACTTATTGATGTTGAATTTAAATCTTGTTCTAATTGTTGAGAACTTCTGGTTTGATTTTGTTCATCTTCTTTTGATTGATTTGAATCCGGTAATTTATTAACTGGATAAACTGTAACAGCAGAATGTCGAGGTTTAGAACGTCTTTCAGTTGCTGATGAATTACTTGGCTTAGATAATTTCTCATCTTCAAGTATTATTTGATCATCAGCTGTTGACAATGTAAGACTTTGTGTACGATTATAAGATGGAAAAGTATCAATACTTTCATCATTATTTGAGACATTTCCAATAAGATTATTATTTCTTTTCTTTTTGTGAAAAATATTAGTTGTTGACTTTTTATCGGATAAAACGTATTTCTGTTTTGATTTTTCTGCGGCTTTAGTTTGACGACGACGTCGTGCAGAAGGACTCCTATGTAAAAATAAAATTTTATTTATCATATAATTAAATATTATAGAATGAATATTTATTACCATAAAAAGCGATAAAGCCAATAACAACAACAACATAAAGATAGAAGTAAACCCAATAATGAAAGACCAACAATAAGTGGAATATTTATATTATTTGAAGCTTGAATATTAAAACAAATAAAATAATACAAATAAAGGAGAAAAAAGTATATATATATTCAAACTAACCCGAAACTGTTGTTGTTGTTGTTTCTGTTGTAGTCCTAGAAACGTAGAATTGTATTTTAAAATCTTTTTTTTTCAATAATATTGATTCAAATGATAAATTAAAAGAAATATAAACAGCTTAGTTACTTTTATAAAAAACAAGCGAAAATCATAAACTACTTTCTTTATATTAGTATTATTTTTTTTTTGACTTACGTGACCGATGTTGTCGTTACTGAAGTAGCAGATGTTGTAGTTGTAGTTGTCGCACTTGTTGTTGTCGTTGTTGTAGAGGTACTTGTGGTAGTTGATGTTGAAGTTGTCGTGCTAGTGCTTGTCGTAGAAGATGTTGTTGTGGTTGTTGTTGTCGTTGATGTAGAGGAAGTTGTGGTAGTTGATGTTGAAGTTGTCGTGCTAGTACTTGTCGTAGAAGATGTTGATGAAGTTGTTGTTGTGGTAGTTTGTGTCGTAGTTGTAGTACTTGATGTCGAACTTGTCGTGCTAGTACTTGTCGTAGAAGATGTTGATGACGTTGTTGTTGTGGTAGTTTGTGTCGTAGTTGTAGTACTTGATGTAGAACTTGTTGTACTCGTACTAGTCGTAGTAGTTGTTACTGTGGTTGTCGTTGTTGTTACACTAGTCGTTGTTGTTGTGGTAGTTTCTGTTGTAGTTGTAGTACTTGATGTTGAACTTGTTGTGCTAGTACTAGTCGTAGTAGTTGTTACTGTAGTTGTCGTTGTTGTTGAACTAGTTGTCGTTGTGGTTGTAGTTGCTGTTGTTGTTGTTGTAGTTTGTGTAGTTGTCGTTGTAGCAGTAGTTGTCGTAGTTGTTGTTGTACTTGTGCTTGTTGTTGATGTGGATGTAGTTGTTGTAGTAGTTTTTGTTGTGGTCGTTGTAGCTGTCGTGCTTGTTGTTGTAGTTGCTGTAGTTGTCGTTGTTGAAGTTGTTGTTGTTGTTCGACAATAATTACTTATATTTTTAACAGTAAATGTTATACAATATGGATCAGATTGTACCTTTTCACTATAAAATAAGAAAAAGAAAATGTTGCATAATAATCGAAAGAATAAGGAAAAAAAATACCTAGTATAAGCAACAGCACAAAATTGTCGCGATCCAATTTGACTGACTTGTGGTGTCCAAGTAAGTGTAATATATGATAATGATAGATTTGTTGTTGAATTAATCATATTACTCACTAGCATACCGGTAATACTTACTGTATCTACAATATCAGTTACAATTATTCTTGTTCGATTACATCTATTCATAGCATAAAGAGTCAAAGTTATAGGTATGCCAACTTGAACTTCCAAACAATCTGTTATTGGAAGAAAAATAGGTAATTGAGAACATATTGGAGTCATAACATAAATTAAAAATTGAACTGGAACTGAACTCATTGGTACAGTACTTGTTGTATCAATATAATCGTCAACCTATCAAATATAAATTTCAATTATCATTCAAAAATAGTTTCACTTACTTGAACGGAAATAGCATACCAGACGCCAGTAGTTGTTCCAGTAAATGTTACAGTACAATCAGATAACGTTGTACCACTTGGTAAACCAGTAGGATAACAAACATCATCACATTCATCCGTGGAAGTGACACTATTTATAAATATTACATAATTATTATTCTTATTTAAATTAAAATAGAAAATAAAAATTTTATTTTGAATAGCAAAACATTTTTTTTAGTTAATGCATTTCTCCAACATATTTAAGAATTTTTTTTAAATTTGTTTAATACCTGGATGAACTTTTTGCCCATCGACAACGTAAATCATCTCCTTCATTAACATCAAAAACAGGTATTTTTATTTCAGTAACTCTATTAACAATAACATATTGTGGAGATGCAACACTTGATGTAGGTGGAGTATTGATAAATCCATCAGATCGTTTTCGAAGATCTATTAATGATGTAATAGACCATCCAGGATAATTCGAATTGCTATTCCCTAATTTTCTCCAAGCTAAACTTTTATATGCAATTGTAAAATGCGCCCCAGTATTAAGACTAATATTAACTGATCGTTGACTGGCCATAATACCCACTGAAGAACTGACTGATGTACAATCAGTTAAAATACTAATTGGTTTAGTAGAATAACCACCATCAGTTCCACAATTAGCAGCACATGTTAGATTAACAATAGAATATGTCGAAACATTACTAGAAAGTGGTACATTAATATCACATTTTACATCTGGATATACCCATGAATATGATTGTGTAATTGTTATTAAAACAGTTGATGAATTTGTAAAAGGATATACTGGAAACCATGTAATAGTTCCACCATTGAAGTGAGAACTTTTAATAGCAGTTATATAACTCAGTATCAATAATAATAATACGATCATATTTTTCGAAATATTAAAATCTAAAATTTATGATTTATTATAACATACACGCTTAACAAGTTTATAGTATCGAACTATATTTTTTTGTATCTCATAGATTTCGATTACATGCTTAAGTAAATCAAATTCTCTGTTGTGAATATAAAACTTTCTCAATAAAACTCTCAAATTAGACGAAATAGTATAGTTAAAATCTTTACATTATCAAGATTTCAGATCAAAACTCGAAAGGCTTATATCTTCTAAAAAATTTTCTTACTTTGCACAATTTGAAATGATGAATAATGTTAAGTTTATAAGTTTTTATCCCTTAAAAATATGCACTGAAAAAACATTCTTGTTTTTTTTTTCTACTTGCATTTTAATAAGAATTTGATATTTCTAAAAAAATCGGTTATCGAAGACATTTTATATACTGAGATGTAGAACGCAGAATTATGAATATTAATTTAAAATTTGACATCAATTTCTTCCATCAAGAAAAATATCATTACATTCTTTTATGTGTTTGGTTTCTTTATACAAAACAAATATCTTTCATGTAATTATATGACATACAATAAATAAAAATACTTGAGTTTTCTTATTGTATATAGAATACTTGTAAAATATATTCAAACAAATAAATCGAATATATATGTTGTCTTTTTATTTTTTATTCCTATATTATTTTTTTATCTGTAGGGTGGATGATTGTTTCATCTAGTCTAAAAAATATTAATCGAAAGAAAACATTCATTAAAAATGAATAGAAATAAGAAAAATTTTAATTATTTAATTTCTATTTGTATTGAATATAATTCATCACAAAAGTGAATACTCAATAATACTGATTTTTGAATGCTTCATTGGTAAAAAAGAAAGTTCTCAAAACAATAGTTTTGACAGTCAAGTGCAATTTAGATCACATGATATTTCTTCACGAGCTGAATTTGAAATTTTCTTTATTTAATACTAAGATAGAGATCTACTCGTATCAAATCTCAAGTGTTACGTTAAAATATAATACATAATATTTTTTAAAGTATGAGAAATAATCAACGAGAAAAGATTATCTGGTTATATGAGAGCAAATTTAAAAGTACGACTTTGTTGTTTTCGAAATATTTTCGTCTTTTGGAAGATATTCTATTTGGCAGTAGGAACACTATCGACATATATTTGGAAACGTGCCGATTTAAATGCAACATAATTTACCATTTGAAAAGCTATAACATATCACTTATTTCGTAACGAATAAGAGGTTTTATTTTTTAATATTTATAATTATTTATAAAAAAAAGTGATTGAGACAAAGAATATAATAATAATGGCTGCAGTAAATGAAAGAACAGTCATTGCATGCTGGTATAGAATACAAATCTTCGACAAAAGAAAAACACATGTCATATATGCTCTCAAAATGACCAGCATGTGCTAATGAAAGTGAATAGAGGTTTTTAGTACTCAACTATCGATTGTACAGTTACAACAGAATAGCTTGTCAAAACAAAACTAAACGAAGCAGTAAGAGAAGAATGTTAAGAGTGAAGTCAAAATTGCTGAACAATTGTATTTCTGCAGACAGCCGTGTATTTTCTACAAATATTCGTTCTATTGCTTGCTCGTACGAACTCACACACACAATATGTTCCAATTCAATAGAATGGAATGACAGGAAGTGGAAAAAAGTAAAAACTGTTTGAAATAAAGCTTCATCGCCATTGCTTCACATAGATCATGTCTTTTGTTTCTTTTGTATCTAATCACCACAAACTCGATAAGAAAAAAATATTTAAAAAAAAAATAAAGTCGTACTTTTGAATATGTCTCAAACAATCGTATAATCTTTTCTCTTCGATTATTCACAAGAAAACAAACGATACAAGTTGTTTTTCTAAACTTATTCATACTCTATAAAACAGTATATAACCCGTCTTGAATTATGATGATTTAATAAAAAAATTTCTCTAACAACTGTATAGCAAAGCATATATACCAATTTTTTGGAAAATGTTTTGCCTATAATTTTTACTACTATAGTTTAAAAATCTAATTATTTCATACTTGAGATAGGTATACTTGATAAGCCTACATGATTTTTATTGGAATCTTTAACATTCAATAATTTCTCTTATATTATTCCAGCGTTAAATACAATCCTATGTGATAAACATAATAAAAATATTAAAATGAAATTATTTTTTTTTTGGTAATTTGAATAGCGCTAATATCAAAATTGTTCTTTTAGAACATATTAAACAAAAATATAGGTGACACTTAAAATAAAGATGTAAATGATAAATATGTAAGGTGCAGTAAGTAGAAAAAAAAACGTGAGATAAATATTATTATAATATTTTACACAACAGCTTAGCAGTTACATTTTTTTTACTTGTAGAATAAAAAAAGATATATATTGAGTGTATCTTTTGTTAAAGTCCACACACATTGTTTTTTCATTGTTTAATTATCAAACGTTTACTAACTCAAATTAATAAAACAAATGTCGTATTACATCGTTAAAAGCGTAATTTTTCTACTTGGTGCATATCGTTTGACTTATATAAATTAGTGTTTAACATATATTTTTTTATAATAGGCATGCAAATGATTCCTACATGGGGTCTTATTTGCTATGATTGTGATGGTACTCCAGGTACTGGATGTTATGATCCATTCAATTCCAATGGTGTGCTTATTATTAACTCAACTACTGGTTGGTGTTTAGTAAGTATATGACTTTAGAATACTAAAACTCATAATTCTCTTCTTATTTTGTACAGAAAGGAAAAGGCGAAGTTGGTGGACAGAAACGTATTAGTCGTACTGCTTATGTTGAGAATCCATATACTACATGTAGAGAAGTAAAATGCACAAAGGTGGGTATTCCGGGTGTAGCAAGTGGTTTAGACTGTTGTTGCAATACTGATCTATGTAATTCAACTAATCGTCTCTCTTCCACGATGATCATTGGAATAATTTTTTTAATATTTATTTTGGCATTAAAAAAGCTAATATGATACATCAATTTAATAAAAACCATATCGATAAATGAGGAAAATTCTGGTAAACCATGATTTTATAAAAAGATAATTTTTTTTTTAAATAATCATTTTGCTTTTATTTTGTTGCTTGTGTGAGTTTTTTTTTTCTTGAAAAACAAGTGCATACTAAAAGATTTTTACCAGTAATCAATAGATTTGTCAACAAAAATAAAAAAGAGCATCATAAGTAAATAAAATCTTGTAAATCTTTGTTCATTTTCAGTCAAAACTGTTTCATCAACTGGTTTTTTTCTCAGATCATTCTCATCCTTTTGATTTACTGTGTTAAGTATAATATTGAGTTGTCAAATCGAACTGTAGTCCAGAAAGTGTTTTAACGTTTAGATTCAATAAGACCTTAGACCATCAACTGAATTTTACTCTCACTTCATATCATACACTCAATAATATAAGAATTTATATTCAAGAATATATACCGCGAGTGCCTTTCTTACCTGTAAGAGATTCCATAAATGCATTTTTGAACTTTTTAATATTTGGTTTTGTTTCCAAAACGCAAGAATAGCTCTAGATAGAACGAAACAGCTATAATGCAAGAGGTAGAGGACATTTTTCGTTGATATTAGATCCTAAAGAGAACAAACAGTTTCACATGAAACTTTCAGCAATTATAGGGTTCGTAGTCACCGGTCACTTCTATAAATTTTAGCTTGATCAATCAAGCTTTTCTCTTACTTTGGTATTCAACTATATATATCTTATTGGACCTTCTAAGAGTTAAAGAATTATTCATTTTAGATGAAACATATACACACTTTGACAGCTGATTTACGTACCAATCAATAGAGAATTTAATTTTGTACGAAAATTATATAGATATCTTCGAGCAAAACCACAGACTGACTACAAAAATATCCGAATACTCTTAATATGTGGTCATATACGAGTTTTGCCGGAAACTTGTGTATCATCAATGACAAGTACACTAATACAGAGACATACTGTATTGGAGAAAACGATGACATTTCAGCGCGTACCTGAGCAGTCATACATCTCATACATCATCAAGCACTCACATATTATCGAACCTTTCTACTGTAATAGTCACATATATATCCCTGAGATTTCTAGAATTCATATATTGGCACATTCCTGGTGTCACAATATGCGTCCGAATTTCTGCCATTATCCTCACTTCTCACCTTCAATTTTACTTCTAGTCTCACGTATATAACTTGTCTTTGTAATACATATGGTTGAGTATATGCCGTTATATCTCAGTAGCAACCAGTATGTGCCAATACAAGTTGTAGTAGTGTTGGTGCAAGTATGTTATATAAATCTAACTATCAATCATTGAAGTATTGGAATTATTTTGCCAATTACATTATAGAATTTAACTCATATTTTTCCCTAGATATGTATGAAATCAAATATGAAGATTTTGAGAAATTTATTCGTCAATTCGATTTTAAATTAAATACTTTCAGTTTTAGTATTTCATCTGAAGATGCGATTCTTTGTTTTAATAGTAATGGATAAGAACAAATTATTTGCAAATACTTACCAGAATTAAAAGAATTCATTCTTCAATATTAGGAATGTATTATAATTATTAAATAATCGTCAATCTCAGACAAATAAATCAATAATTTTCATCTTAAATAATCATTTTACTTACTCTTCAAAGAAAAAGATGGTTTGAATATATTAAAACTATTTCTTCTTCTGGTCAACTTTTGAAATCAACTGAATTGATTTTTAAAAATCTTCCACTACTTGAATATCGAGAGTTAGCAACCATACAGGCAAAAATTTAACATACATTATAGTTTATTGTAACTGATAAATGAAAAAAAAATAAATTTTGAATTGTATTATATACAAGAATATTGAATAATAAATATCAAATATGAGATCAATTAGTATAATAAGTAAATAGTGACATGATGAATATAGTTTAGAAAGTTATAGAATGTGTGAGTGTATCTGATGAAATTTAATTCAGATAAGAACTTTAAATTTTTGTTTTGGTCAAAAAAAAGGAAAGAAGAACTTTTAAAGTTGCGATTATATTTGTTCTAAATAATAGATTCATGATTTCGATCATTTGATCAAAACACATCTATCTTATTTACATCCACAGAAAACATTCATCCCACCAAAATAGGACAATGTAAAATTTAGTAATTAAGATCTTGAGAAGGTGAAAATGGGAACTAAGTGGATACATTCTTTGTTCCACATACATTAACCTTTGATTTTGTAAGAGAAATTATTTATTTTCTTCCATAATTTGAAATTTATGTTATATAGTTTATTTAAAATAATAAAGATAGGCGAAGATTATTATACTTTCTTTTTGTAAAATTAAACAAGTGATTTTTTTGTAAGCATGAGGATATGAGAGTATTAAATGGCTAATTAAATTGCAATATTAGATAAAATAATTTTTTTTATTTTCAATAAGAAAATTTCGACAAGAAAGATTATATCTATTATTGAAAAATAGCAAAGTCAGTTTTGGTTTAATTTTGTCTGTAACATATATATTTGTATAGCGGTATGAGTCATCGAATAGATTCTTACCAAGGAGACAGACAACCATATTTTTTCGTTCTCCATTCACGTACGGTTACTGTTTGCCACCACCATTATTCTTATATTCTATCCTTGTTGATTCTTTTTTTTTTATGTGAGTATAATTTATTTATTTTTATAAAAAGAGTGAGATTATTTATGATATAATTTTATACATAAAAGTATAAAATAAATGATGATTAAACACTGTCAAATGAAACCACATTATGAAATTAATGATACAAAAAATGCTAATTTATTACGTGAACGTCAATCAGTAACATTTAATATTGAACAATTAACACAATTTATGTTCGGTGGAGATGATAATCCTTTTGATATAAATACACGACGTCAACTAGGTTTAATATAATACTATTTAAATATTTTTTTGTAATAATAGTTTTTTTGTATTTAGTTCGTTTAGCGATTGTTCATCCAATTCATAAATCACATTTACCATTTGAATATTTAACTGCTGATGAACATTATTCAATTTGTATTCGAAAAAGTTTTTTAGCTATTCAAGAAGCAGATCGATTAAATATAACAAATATAAAACATCGTGCTTGGTTCTTTGATATATTTGCTAATTATTATTTTTCATTTTATATTCATCATTCAATGTGTTTATATGCACTTGAAAATTTAACTAATCAACAACAAAAAGAACAATTTTTTCCACTTGCAAAATCTTTTCAAATTATTTCAAGTTATGTTCAAACAGAACTTGGTCATGGAACAGATATTAGACGATTAGAAACTGAAGCTGTATTTGATTCTAAAACTGATTCATTTATATTAAATACACCTACATTAACATCAACAAAATTTTGGCCAGGTTCATTAGGTAAAAGTGTTAATTATGTTCTTTTAATGGCTCAATTATATACACCTGATCGTCATCATCCATGTGGTTTACAAATGTTTTTCGTACAAATTCGAGATTTAAAAACACATGAACCATTACCAGGTTATTATTTTTAATTACACATAGGGATATCCAAAAGTTTATATAGGATGATAGAGAAAAAAATGCTCTATCGTTTCTAGGATATTTGATCACTATTGAACTAATGTCGTAATGATAAAATTTGAATAAGAACTATTTGTGTTGAATGCTAGCTCGTTACAGTAGACCATAACGGATATATCACTTTTGTATCTCACTTTATTCGCTTATTTTCTAAGTGCACTTTTTGCTTTTAAAAAAGAACAAAAGTCTGAGTGACCAAATTTTGACATTATAAAAACTAGGTTTTTGTTTTTAGAGAACGACGTATACGTTTTATTCTATCGTATTGTTTTATAGTTTTCTTTGTAAAATGTTGCATTTTTCACACTGCATCGTTGTAGCTTATTCTGTTTTTTAAATGAAACATATCTAGTAATAAGAAGATGAGATAGGATGAAATGTATATATCTTTTATCAAAACGAAAATCTCCTTTTCGTTATACCGAAATTTGATTGCTCACAATTTTGTGCATTTCGATGACAAAAACGTGCACTTAGAAAAATACCCGTTATGGTCTACTGTAACGAGCTAGCATTCAACAAAAACAGTTCTTATCCAAATTTTATTATTACACTTTTATTATGCTTGAAATGTGGTACTAAAATGTCGTTACCACTACTTTTGGGCATCCCTACGCATGATATATATGTATAATATAAATTTAAATTTAGGAGTGGAAGTTGGTGAGATTAGTACTCGATTTGCACATATTCTTGGTGATAATGGTTACCTTAGATTAACTAATGTTAGAATTCCACGTACACAAATGCTAATGAAATTGGCTCATGTTTAGTTTAATTTTTTAAATTAAATTTTATTTAATAATTTTTAAATATAGGTTGATGAACAAGGAAATTTTTCTCGTTTAAACGATGCTCGTCTTTTATATGGTACAATGGTTAATGAACGTATTCGTCTTACAAATACTTTTTTAATTGCACTTATTCAATCAATAATAGTTGCTATACGTTATTCAGCTGTTCGATTACAAGGATTAAATTCAAATGGGTATATTTTATTTAATTATTTTCAATTATTTATATTAAATATAGGATGGAAATATCAATTATTGATTATCCATTACAACAAGATAAATTAATTCCATGTTTATCGATAACATATGCATTTATTTTTACTTTTGTAAAACTCGATAAATATTTTAATCAATTGAAAAAAGATTCAAATATTTATATTCAACAATTACCAGAGGTAAATCATATTTTTTCCTTGACAAAAATATAATTACATATTCATAATATATTATAAAATTAGCTTCATGCACTTTCATCTTGTCTCAAAGCATATGGATCATCTGTAAGTGAACGATTAGCTCAAATATGTCGTGTAGCTTGTGGTGGTCATGGATTTTTGGTAGCAAGTGGATTAGTAACCAGTAGAAATGCTATTGATGGTGCATGTAGTGCTGAAGGTGATAATGTTGTTCTATTTCAACAAACTGCAAGGTACTATTAATAGAATATTATATTATATTCAATTTATAATTTATTTAAATAGATATCTTATTAAAATTATGCAACAAATTGAAGAAAATAATGAAAAAAATCTTGATTCATCAGTTGCTTATTTAAAATTTCCATTATGGTCATTAAGAAAAATTCTTAATCTTGATGATTATTGTCATCTATTTGAAAGTCGATCACAATTGTGAGTATATTAATTTTAATAAATAATTATTCTATTTTATTATATTAATTTTAGATTAATTAATGAAGCATGTAAAAAACTGTTTGAATTATCATTATCTTTATCATCACCTTATGATATATTTGTAAAGAATTCAATTGAATTAGTACATATAGCTAAAGTATAAGATTGAAGAATTTATTTTTAAATTAATAATTGTTTAATTAAAGGCTCATATGGAAACATATTTAATGCGATCATTCTATGAACAAATAAATAAATCTATTGAATATCCATCAATTTCATTAATTCTTCAACAACTTTTTCATGTATTTGCTATTCATACATTACGCAATGAATCATTAGATTTTATTCGAGTATTTATATCAATATAAATATATGTTTACACTTTTATTTCTATAATAGTTCAAATTATTATCAGCTGATCAAATAATTGAACTTGAGAAATATACATTACCTGATTTGTATGGTAAACTTCGTCCAAATCTTGTTGGTATAGTTGATGCTTTTGATTTTCATGATTTTGAATTAAGTGAGTTTAATATATTTGAATGATTTAATAAATATTAGTATCGAATAGATTCTTGTTTGGGTCGGTATGATGGACAAGTTTATGAAGCTTTATTAGAACGAGCTCGACTCAATCCATCAAATCGATATAAAGTAAATAATTAAAAAGTTTTTTAGATAGAAATAAAAGATTTTCTTTTCTTTTTTAGGTTCATCCAATTTGGTTAGCAATTAAAAATGAAACATTATCTAAACTATAGATTTTAAACGATTTTATTTTTTGTCATAATCAAACAGTTTTTTTTGTATGATTTTATTATTATTTCTAAAGAACAAAAAACTTTTAATAAAAAATATACTTATTATCATTATTCTATTTCGTACTGATTTATCTTCACTTATTTCCTATGTAAACAAATTGAAAAAGTAAACAAATTATATCATCAATCAATATTTTCTATTGTTGATCTTATCATAGTGTCAGACAGCCCTTAATGTCTACGTTGAGAAAAACTATGACTTATCGGATTTCTATAGGTTTAGCTTTCAAAAAATTTAAAAATGCAAAAAAATCGAAAACGATAAGAATAAAAGATTGATCTTATATATTTACATTAAATTGCAAAAAAAAAATGTTAATAAATTCTATCTAATATGTGGTAGAATCCTGCAAAATTCCTTCACACATCTCAAACAATACGCTCCGGAAAAGATTATATTCAGCAGAAAGTTTGAATATTTTCATCCAATTCTACAATTTAACATTAATCGTTATGATAAATTCGGTTATAAACAGGAAATCATCATATTGAGTAATTAAACGGATAATTAGAAAAATATTGTAAACAAAAAATCAAAGGATTGATTTATTCGATGATAACGAAGAAGTCGAAAGAAAAAAGAAGAGATAATTAGGATAAGTTTAACATAAATAAAGTTGACGTCTTTCTGACAGGAAAGATGAACTCTATAGGATATAAGAGTGAGAGTGAGACACAATATGGAATAGATCACACATATATTATAATAATGAAAAAAAGTGTGGGAAAATGTAGTAAATCAAGTAATGAATTTTTTTTCTAAGAAATGACTAAAATTCCAGTAAATTATAAGAAAACATTGTAAAATTTCTCTTTTTAAGAAGCAAAAAATAAGTATCTTAGATAAACAAAGACTGAGGACTCACAAAATTTAATTGGTATGATCGTCATGTACAATAGACAAAGGTACTCATGAATCTATTAACTCATCAAAACAATACATAAATATGAGTATATAAAGCTGTAGAGAAAAGAAAAAAAGTCGAATGAAACATATCAGAATAGGTGATGATACTATTCAAATAGAGATGATTCCTGTTATACAGTGATAACTTATATATTCTATGCATTATATCGAAAGCATGATACGTGCAAATATATATTTTCTTTGTCTTTTTTTTCTTATCTGTTCTGTTATTATAGTGTTAACAGGCTCATTTTCGTGTTCGTTAATTCTCTTTTTTTTATTCTTGCTTCTTTAGCGATCAGTTCACTTATTATTGACTTCATTCAAATTTTTGTTTATCATTAAAATCAATTTGATCAACAATTAACAATATTATTTTCTTTCAAATTAATTCAATGGATAAAAGTAAATCAAAAAACTTTTTTAATAAAAAAAAAAACTAAGAATAGAATTTTAAATATATCATAGTAATATATTGTAATACAAAATCAAATAAAATTAATCAAGATATGGATTTAACTAAGAATTATGGTCATGTTAAACAAGATACTCTTGTACATTGTCATCATTCTCAATCATCAACATCTGGAAATAATTATAATATTAAAATTGAAATACAGGTTCGTCTATCATATTTAACATTTCAATGAAGATTTTTTTTTTTTAAATTTTGAAAGTTAAAAATAATAAATTAATTAATTTTTATTAGATATCAAAACCTGTATGTACAACAAAAATAAATAAAACATCATCTTTATCAAATGATAAAAATATAAATAAGAATAAACTTGATGTAAGTATATATATATTTATTATTCTTTTGATTAATAAAAAAAAATTTTTTAATTTAGTCTATATTAAATAAATATTTAATTATTGATTGTATTGAAGGCTTACGCATGTTGCCAAATGACTCAATTAATTGTATCATAACATCACCACCTTATAATAAACTAGGATTACGAAATGGTCGTTCATATAATGGACAAATAGTTTATGATACATATGATGATAATATGGACGAAATTGAATATCAAAATTGGCAAATAAAATTACTGAATGAAATAAATCGTGTACTAAAACCATCAGGTTCCTTATTTTACAATCATAAAGATCGTAGATATGAACATTGTGATTATCCACCTGAAACATTTATTTTAAAAAGTAATTTAAAATTATATCAAACTATAATTTGGGATCGTGGTTCAACACCTAATCAAAATAATTCTTATTTTCGTCCTAATCACGAAAAAATTTTTTGGTTGATCAAATCTTCATCCAATATTTCATATCCACCAAAATATTATCGTGATCGCTTACCTGAACATTTTAAAAATTCAATATGGAAAATAAAACCTGATCGTAGAAATGTTCATCCAGCACCATTTCCATCATCTATTGCTGAAATCTGTATCTTATCGACTACAGATGAAAGTAAGTTAAAATATGATTTATTTTTACTTGATTACATTTTCAAGTAAAAAGAAAAAAAAAATTTTAAATATTATTCATATAAGAAATTTTTTTTAATATAAATTAATGCTTACTTTTCATATCAGAAGTTAAGATTGATCTAGCTAAAAGAAAAAAATTATGGAATGGTTCAAAAATAAGAGAATATCGAATTGTTTTTTTTTTACAAATCTCTTTTAACAGATTGATAATTAGAATTTATATTTGTATCATATATAATAATTCTTAGAAAAGCAGCCTATTATCAACATTTTCTATTACGATTTTATTGAAAAAATGCATAAATATTTCTTATATGTATTCGAATATGATTATTACAAAGTTTTATATTTATTAAAATGTACTGGATGATTTAAAATCTTTTAATTCTTACTCTTGCATACAAAGATACTCGAGCATTTGCCAATAAAATTTTTAGGGCAAAGAATGATGATAAACTGTTTTTTTTTGTGTAGTTTCATATAGTATACAGATGTACATTAGGTGAAACATCGAAATTGTACTTTTGAAAGATTCAATTACTGTTATATATACTTTAGAGTATGGACTATTTAATAGCGTAAAAAATTTTATTACCAAGTTCAAATGGAGTAGAAGATGAGCTAATTATAAATTAGCTTGAAAATAACGCCATCTATACAACACATTTTTTTTTACAGAATTCACTGAAGTGATAACCAAAAACAATATAGATTATAAATTTACCTAATGTCGACTACCGATTTATAAAACAAAAAGTGGTCAATTATTACTGAAAATTTCTGAGAAAAAAATTTTCTTTTTTTCTATTGATTTTCCAAAGGGTTATATTAGTAAAATGATTGCTTTCTATAGTCCCCAAATTGAAACTTATTCAAACTTTGCCAGAATATTCTCGATTTAAAAAACGTGTTTATTCCATACAACTATCATATATAGAATCAGCACATGGAACTGCATTGAATGATGTATGATTTGTTAGCTTTTCAAATGAAAAAATTTTTGACAAAAAATTAGGACAATGATTATTCATTAAAAAATTCTTTTTTTGGATTTCACTGTCTTTTCATCGGTAATTATTTCAAAAGCGTAGAAACTAGGATTTCTGTGGAATAACTGAGATTTTAAGATGAACTAAGTCATATCCACATTTACTATTAGAAAGATCGATGTATGAACCATCGATCCATATAATATTCACTAAGACGAAAGATGATTTTCATACGAGCTTTGAAATTGATATACGTATTTTTATAAATGTCCACAATAATCTCTTGTCTAATAACACCAAAATGTAGCTTAAACTACTCATTTTTCTCTATTAAATAATAATTATTTTTCGAAGATTTTCACTTGAAAAAAGATGTCAACAGAAAAGGATCATAAAATGATAATTTTATTGGCAAAAAATTGTTGATTTTAGCATAATTTGACTCACGATTATTGTAGAAATTTATGAAAATATACAAAAAAAAATAAAAAATAAACCAATGTTCCTTATTTGTAGATCATTTTGTATCGATAAAAAAAGAATACCTGTTAAAATTAAATTAGATATAAGCAAAAAAAGATTTTATCAGTAAATACTTATTACTAAAATTTGTAACAAAATCATCGATTATTTGTCAAAATGACGATAATTTTACTGACATGAAATGATAAGATATAAACAAATTTAAAATAATATTATTTGTTTAAATAAGCATTATTTTTTTTTAATTAATTTTCATGATTAAATCAACTAGTTTGAATTATTGAAAAAAAATTAATTAATTTATTGTTTTTTTAGAAGATATTGTATTAGATCCATTTGCTGGTTCAGGAACAACATTAGTAGCTGCAAATAATTTAAAACGATCATATATTGGTTTTGACATAAGCAAGAAGTACAAAAATATGTTCCAACAACAAATTGTTAAATCAAATGATAAAATTCATCTTTGGGATGAAACATTTGTTGTAGAAAAAATTCTAGATTCTAGAATTAAAAATGGTTCAATTCAATATCTTCTTAAATGGAAAGGTTATAAAAGCAGCGAAAATTCAGTAAGTTTAATTATTTTTTCTTAGTTTATCTTCCAAAAAAACATAATTATTTTGAATATTATGAAAAACTATCATTATTAAAATATAGTCTTTTAGATAAAATAAATACGAAATATTTTTCTATTTATATTTTTTCTTTGATTTAGTGGGAATACGAAGAGAATCTTGATTGTATAGATTTACTTGAACAATATAAAAAATCATTGGAAAAAAACAAAAAATTATGGTCAAATAAAAATTCATTGGATAAAACATCATCAAAAACTGTAAGTCATTCCTATTATTATATATCAATGTATACACTAGTTCATTTATATTAACTATCATATTCATTTTTACATATTTTTTTTTGCTTTAAATAATTTTTCAATTAAAATCTTCATTTGTTCATTTAGTTACATGCACACAAAAATAAGATCAACTCTTTTCCTTCTTCATCAAATAAACGACAACGATTGTGATTAATATCAATGGGCGATTAAATTTTCCTCATGGATTTTTTTGTCTATTCTATAAACATTTTTTGTTATTTGGTTTTTATTCATATTGTGCAGATATTTGTGTTTGTTGAATGACAGATATTGTTGAAAAAAAATATATTCATTCATTTTTCTTTATTATCAAGACTTTGAAAATAAAGAAAAAGAAAATATTGTTCTATTCAAGTGAAGATATTATCTCTTCTATAAAATCAAAGAATGATTATCACTATATAAAATATAAAAATTCATGTGAGATATAGTTCATATATTTTCTTATCACATCATCAACAGAACGAAAGAAAAAGAAGAATGATAATTTTGTTATGGATATAGTGATCAAAAGTAACTATTATTAAATCGATATGTGTCATATAAGTTATATAGCTGCAAAAAGATTTAAATATTAATCTAATTTTTTTTCATTATGATGAAAAATAAATGATGTTAGATTCATCTATCTATTATAAGACTAAAGAATAAAAAAATAAGTTTTATATTTTCATATAAGTACGAAAAAAACCTTGTTTTATACCTATAATAATTCATTAATTCTTCACAGTTAAATTACATAAGATATTTATATGTGTAAAAGAAAATAGATTAAGTACAAATGCTATTTCATGATTAAAAAAAAGCAAATAATCTTCACTTGAATACACTTCAATAATTTGAAATTATTTAATAATTGATTACATTAGATGTTCATTAGAAAGATATTAGTTGTAATATAAATAAAATTTTTTATTTTACAGGAACGTTTTAGAAGGTTAAAAGCTCTATTTCATATTATTGTTAATTTAAATAAAAATTCAGTAGACCTTAGCAAGCAATAGAAGTGTAAAACATTCTAATATTAGATAATCGTAATGCAAGAATACATTTTTTTCTTTTGTAAATTTTAACGATAAAATTTCTTTTCCTTTCCATAATCAATTAGACAAACGTCAAAACAATATTTGTTCAATAAAATATTTATATAAATAGAAATTCATATTTTTTTAAAATAAATATTTGTAGAATATATCTACAATGGATTATTTAACATATGTACAAAATATATTAACACGATATGGTATGAGTATATATGTAGCATTTGGTAATATTGGTAATTTATTAATAATTATTATATTTAGTCAATATGAACAACGTCGAAATCCTTGTTCACTTTATTTATTAGTAATGACAATATGTAATTTAATTTGTCTTGATGTTGGAATAATTCCAATAATATTTTCATTAGATCATATTGATATAAGTACACAATATATAATTGCATGTAAAATTCAATTTTATATTCGTCATGCTTCATTTCAAATGATGAGAACATATAAAGTTCTTGCTTGTATTGATCGTTTTGCATTAAGTAGTATGGAAGTTCGAATACGTTCATTTAGTCAACATAAAATTGCATTTCGTCTTATAATATTTTCTGGAATATTTTGGTTATTAGAAGTTATATTTTTTTCAGCAGTACGTACAGTGGAAAATAATTCATGTAATATACATAATGATTTATATGCATTAATTTATACAATATATTATATGATATTTGCTGGTGTAATTCCACCATTTTTTATAATGTTATTTAGTATTTTAGTAATGATAAATTTAAAAAATATGCGTTCTCGTATTGGACCAAAACGAGAAAGTATATCAGTAAATATAATTCGTAAACGTGATCGAGATTTAATGAAAATGGTTTTAATTGAAGTTATGTTTTATGTAATAAGTACAATGCCATTTTCAATTTATCTTGTTTATAAAATGATAACAGATGATTATATTAAAAGTAAAGAACAAAAACAGATTGAATCATTTATTAATTATATAGCTCAATCATTTATTATGTATTTTAATACAGCTTTACCATTTTATATTTATATTTCAACATCATCTTCATTTAGACATCAATTGAAAAAAATTCTTATAAAATTTTATGCTTTTATTACTGGAAAAGATATACGAAGAGATGAGGATCGAACATTAACAACATTTAGATGATTTTAATAGATAATTTAGAGTGTATTTCAATGATTTTTATTCTTTTGTTTTTTTTCTTATATGTTGTTTTGTATTTTAACTAAATATATATGTGCACTTTCATTCAATAGCCATAGTTTCTTTCATGATTGATATGAAAAAATTCAAAATTTTGAAATTCTCTCAGATAAATGATTATAACAAATCAGAAAGTTGTTTTACAGATATTTGGAAGAAGATGAAGTAAAAGGTTACGCAAATAGCTGTAAAAATAAATATAAAAAATAACAATATTAGATACTTGATTTCAAAGTAGCTATTAAGTATGATAAGACTAACGAGAGAACATATCTAACTGATACATTGCTTTTGAGTCAAGATTTTGTGCATCATGTAGCCTTTAATGAACTATGGAAACTCTAAAATGATCTCGTCTCACTAGTTTATTATTGTCAAGATATTGCATATTTAAGATATTTTTATATTAGGAGGCTGTGAGACCCCTCAAGAACAGCAGAAGAACTGAGTTTCGAATTTTGCCTTGAAACTTTGCACAGAGGCAGGTCATAATGAGAATAGTTCATCGTGAAAGTTACGAATGTCTTTGATAAAAATCACATCTAATTCATCTGATAAAATTTACGAACGTTCACGATGTCTACTCTTGATAATACAAAATGTATTAGTTTCACAACAGGAACTGTCTGGAGTGCAAGTAGCGGCATACATTTTAAATTTCCCAGATCGCTAAACTACACACAAGCTTCGAATAATTTATTTGATCATTATGGAAAATTATTTCGAAATATGTCTTTGTGATCGAAAATTTTGACTAGAAAAAAAGAAAAAGTCGTTATTGAAAGTAATTATCATTGTTTTGACATTTGTGTGAATTTATATTTGTTTCACTAAAGATCAAATTAGTGTTCAAATTGCGATAATTCCGAAGATAGTGTTGATAACATAAAAGAACAACTTTTTTTATTGAAATGTCTGACCACAATAAAATGATTCTTGTAAATAATCGTATTAATTATCAATATCAAAATGATACATTGAACAGCTATTATTTATATAATTATCCTAGCTGGTTTAAAAGAAGACGATAAAAAATATTGACCAAAATAACAAGAGAATACATTTCGAGAAAACGTAACCGTCCAGCGAATGATTGCCACAAATTTTGTCTTCAGCCTTCTCAATTTTCTTCACATAATTTAAGGAGATGGATCAAACTACGTGTTCTAATTTTGATTGAATCAATGATTCTTCGATGTAAACGTGCTGATGGAGAAACACGTTGTTGTTATGCTATATTAACTCTTTTTTTTTATACCTTGGTATTCAGTTACTAATTTATATGATATTACTTAGACTTGGGAAGAAGTCTACATATCTAAACAAGATCTAATTACTAAAAATATACAAAGAATAATCGAAAATATTTAATTCTTGCATGAATTTCATTTGTTTCAATGGATTATTAATTGTTGTAAGGAATGTACATCATTTTATTTTTCATAGTTGATCAGTAAGAAAGTGTTCTCTCGATATATAATGTAGATGTCCCTGGTCTATTGGGCATTGATATAATCTCATATTGTCTTAGTTCTTCAGACGAAAAATATCATGTCAGGATTAGTATTGAAAAAACGCTAATGCTTTTGCGTCAGCAGTATTGACATTAAAATTAATTGTACTGATAACTTAATACTGACACTTTGGCATTAATTAACTTTAATATCAATAATACTACAACATGAAAGGAAGAAAAGAGCAAAAAAAAAAATCTCTTCACGAGAGAAAAAGGAAAAATTAATCGATAGTTGCATTGCAATGTATTCTTTTTCATTCTACTAATTCACTACAATAAAAAAACAACCACTTTAAAAGATATGATTCATGGCGATCTATCAATTTTTTAACATAGCTACCACAAAAAAAATATAACTAAGGTGATTGTTTTTTCTTTTGTGATACTTATTTCAAACGAAGATATCGTTATAAAAAAAAATGAGGATTCGAGATTGGTGGACTACATGGTTTTTCAATCTTTCTTGGATGTTTTTTTTTAAGTGAAAATCAAAAGAGCACTCAGAGATAAAGAGTTAGTGATACACTAGTCAAAGCTCTATATGGAATTTTATTACAATATCTGTTGTTGCGTTTCTGAAAGGAAGAGATAAAATAGGAAAAGTCAAGCGCTTAATTTCTCCAGAAATCTCTGAATAGTTTCTTACATATGTGTCGATCGAAAGTCTGAGAGATAGAGGAACGTAGAAAAATTAAATATGTACACGTCTAATTTCTTCGTTGTGCTTTACTTGGTTTACTACAATCCCTTAGATCCTCAAGTCCTTTTAGTTCTTTTAATGCCTTTTGTCCCTTTAATATCTCTAAAAGGACTAAAAGAATAAACGACTTGAAGGGATTCAAGACAATAAAATAAGCAAAGCGACTATAGCGATTAAAGTTACTGAACCGAATCAAGAGATTAAATGTGAAAAGGGTTAAACTATGGAAAAGTAGACGTGTATATATCTAACTTCTCATGAGTCTATGTAGAGAGAGATTGTTCGTCTATGTAAACCATAGAAGTTTCAATTTTATATCCAATTCAACATTTTCTCTATTCTTTATTACGTTCAGTCTAGATTTTCTTCTTTTTGTATCAAATAACTGTGCTATAGTTTCAAATATACTCATAGGTTGCTTCTATTTCTGGGGCTACACATACACTACATTACAAATTCCGGTATTAATATCCTTCAACTACTGAATCATTGACGTTAATTTCTTTGTGATAGAGGATTAATCCATAGATTAACTCTTTCAAATCGATGTAACTCATCAGTGGACTTCAGTACTAAATGGTATAAAAGTCCATTTACTACAGAAAAAAAATGAATATCTCTATCACGCTTTGATCAGAAGAACTCATTCTTTTATTACTGACAAAGGAATATTCATAGCTTATATTCATGAGAGAAACGTTGATACAAGCATTTTAAAATATTGTACATGCCAACTATAAGAAGATGAGACCTTTCATAAGTCAAGAAAGAGAAATATTCATATCCTGCGAATTGGTTGCGATCATTCGCAAGAAGGTGACACGAATGAGTTCAAAGATAATGTATTAGATTACAATGGAAAATAATGAATAAGTAGAAACTGAAACTATTATCCTGTGAGAGTTCTATATTGATATAAAAAAGCAGATGTTTTTACACCAAACACTACATAGAACTTTGTATCATTTTCGGTAGATCAAGTGGCATACCACATCTTTATAGTTAGAACAAAAGAGGTGATCTACCATATTCGGTCATACTCTTCCTTATAATTGATAGATGTATAATAAGTGTTAATAATTTAGCAGCCATATTGTTCTTCAGTTCCTGATAGATTGAGAGAATTCTAGTACTAAAAAAATAGTCTAAAGGAAATCCTGATTATCTTTCAGGCATTAAATGATTATTTTCGGCGTAACGTCTAACTCTCTTGGAGAGATCTTTTTAGAAAAGCTTCGAATATATATTTAATAAGAAAATTGATTTGGTTTGATCACATTTCGAAACATCTGACTTCAGCTTATTTATGCGTGGTTATTAGGACTGATATAATTTGGTGAAAGGCTCTTAATCACAAAGTTTGACATTGAATTAAATCTTGTAGAATTTTCGATTTCAATATTCTTATCAATCTACTTCTTTCCAGCGGTACTAGCTTTTTCATCTGCTTGTCTGCGGCCTATAGATCATTTATCAAGTCATAATATTTAGTTTCTAACCGAGTAACATGTACATGGAAATTATTTCGACGCTTAATTTGTAGATAAGTAAAGAAGGCGATTTTTAAAACGCTAGATAGATATGTTTAAAACACTCTTATTGTATTATTGTATATTATATAAATATTCGGTAAAAACTTATTTCAGTAACAAAGTTTATTTTTCAATGGCAAGTTTCGATGCTCTTTGCCACATCTTTCAACATTATTTCTATTTTTTCACATTGATTTTTTTTTGGTCAACGGTGATAATATTTATCTTTCACTTTCGATATTTCTTTTAATTTCTCAACGATACCATTTAGTAATAATGATCTATATCGTTCTTTTTCTTTCCACTGCATTACTCTGTTCTTGACAGTAGCAATGAAGCGAATGTACACGTTTTTGATTACGCGTGTTTTATTCATTCCATCTGTTTCTTTTGTTACTGTTTTTTGCCTCTTTCGACCGTTTATGAAAGTAAATGTATTACTTATTATACTACTAATTCGTATCGTTTTTCTTTCATTCTTTCATAAAGAATGTTTGAAGTAACCCTAATGTGGCTTCAAAAACCTTTTAATTCGTACGAGGAAATATTATTGATATCGAAAACCATATACTTACACGCGAGCACAATCAATTAGTGATTACAAATATGAAAATCTAATGTTTCATTTACATAGTAGCGATATTTAAGGTGATTAATCTATACTACATATAGAGCATTTTTATTTGTACGAAGTTGATGGCATATATAAAGGTTGTTCTCTTTCAATCATTCTTTCACGTATGCTCTTCGTTTATCTGTTAGAAGCCTATTTTATTTGTTCTTTCTAATAGTAAAATCACTCGTTATAATAATACCTTCCACTACATACGAATTATTATCGTCAAGATTCCGTACTTCACTAGTGATCCAGTAAGTATCAAATATACATAGTGGCTTAGAGAGGTCTGTCATGTGAATAACTACTATACTTGGTATGATGAGCTCGATTCGTGCTGCATTTAAATGCTTTTCTCCTTCCATGTGCGCTTCATTCTTTCGATTAGCATCTCTTATCAAACGTGTTAAAAATGTGAAATTTTGCATGCGCTCTCTTATTTTTGTAAAAATACAAACAAAAACTTGAAATCTTATCACTAATTCTATCATTTGAAGTGTAAGTATGCTCCATCCTTCAACACTAGAACGTCAACACTATAATGTTTCTGTTTGAATTTTGAAGAGATTATTCCGACAATTTCCCATTGTTGTAAAACTACGTTCAGAGTTCTATCTATGCATCATTCCTCTAATAGAGAAAATACTATATTTCGATCTTTTGTTGAAAAATTTCGTAATCTTAATTAGCGTGTTATTTGTTCTTTAGAGTTAGACAAATGTTCTAGAAGCAAGAAATGAAAAAATATTTTAGAGTAAACATTCTTCAAATGAGACATCCTGCTTAATGATGTGTATGTTATGACTTAATTGAAATCTATCATTTAATCTATTCGAAGTTGGATGAAAGTGATTGTAGCATTGATGTGTTACTAGTAACGAAGATATTCTATTGACTCTGATAGTAGCGAGTGAGAAATATATAAACTGCTGAATAACGTCTTTTATAATAACAAAAAATATTGAGTAATATTGTTTGGTGTAACTGAGTGTCAAGTGTGACAGTTTTCATATCAGCCTTTTAGTTGATCAATATTGTTTTCTGCTCGGTTGTTGTTATCTAACAATTTTGACAACTTAGTAATAATATTCTTCATTAATTTTTTTGTTTCTATTAGTTACATTTGTCTTGTTTGGTTGTCATAAGGTACGGTCTTGCTCAAATTTTTCATTTTGCAGGCGAATGGTTCTCGACTATCGTTAATGTTAAAAAATCTTGTTTATGTAGTTTAAAAGAAGATGTGTGCTATTTTGGTGCGAATCAATAAAGATTATTAGTGTTGAGTGAGGATCCATAAGAAAATCAATTTCTTCTCAGAAAATCGACACTTGCCAAATTTTATTTTTTCTCATCCTATACTAGATCGATAGAGTGTGTTTTGAAACTAAGAAAATAAAAATATCTCGTTTGAAAAATGTTATTTTCGGCAGGTCCAAGTCGAACAACTTTGGTCTCTGATGATAAGTGTGCATTCATAGTGCTTCGTAAATCCGACAGAGTTAGTTTAAATGCAATTCGATGAAGATCAGCATAGAATGATATTTTGAACATATTTATTAATATGCTTCTTGGATAGGTATACGAGATTCATTTTGTACGATCAGTAGACACAATTATTCGTTATATTTCATTGGCAATAAACTCTTTATTCAGTTCATGTAGTATGTAACGAGTAACAAGTACAAATGACTATGACGTAAATTTCGATTTAATAGCCTCAATATCGAGTCCATTAACCTTACCAAACGATGTATTAGTTACGTCGAGAATAGCATCGGTTAATTGTAACTCTGATCATTTGCAATTCTTTGAATATTAGATCACCTACATGTATAGCTGATGAAAAGTTATTACGATCTACATCTGATGCAATTAATATACGAAAATATATAACAGATTAGAGAGAACTGTGCGCTTCAACTAATCGAAAGAGAGATCTTTATATTGATTTACATTTTACTTTGTGACCTGTTGAAAATCATGAATGTACTTTTCTTTACTTTGTTAAAAATTTTTTTTCGATAATGCCGATGTCGATCATTGCTATTATCACTAGATCCTCCACCATTATCGACTTGTTAACTTCATTTGTATGTGGATTTCATAGGTTGACTAAGATGCCATTATTGATTGGAATAATTCTTTTGCAAATATGTACGCACATTCAGTGCTGCTTCCAAACTCTCCCATAAAACCTTAGAAAGCATTCCATGTATTAGCCTGAAATAGTGTCTTGTTGTTTCTGAAGTTGTAGTGCTGTAGAATAATCATTATGTGGATAATTAGTAATTTCTTCCATAATTATTGGCCTATTGTAACGTAGAGAGGGTTACATTGAATGGAACGTACCACATAAAAAATACGCCTGTCCTTGATAAAGTATAGAGTAGAAACGATATATACTCAACGGGGGGAAAGCTACAAACTGCGGTTTTTTAATTGATTTGATAATAATGAAGAATCTGTTGTTTCTCGTTTGTTTGCGAGAAAATTTTCTCACAAAATAACATTTTCTCAGTAGAATTAACGTATATGCTCTTCATCCCTTTTTTCTTCGTTAGTTTAATTATATTAATCTCAGAGAAATAGTCAATGATGTGTCATTTACGATATTTTATTAATCATCTTACATCATGTAAATATCTCTTCAGATAGTCAGAGTCGATTGAATCAATTCTGTAAGCTAGGAGTTTTTCTAACGCGTGCAATGAATCGTTCTAACGATGTAAGCCACGGAATCAGATTGCATTGATCGAATAAAAATCTAGAGCAAGAAAGATATCAATAAACTTATTTAACTTTTAAACTATCTTTAAATAAAACGAGAATAATAATATGTTTATTTTATTTTTTTTGTTGCCATACACGTCAAACGATCGGTAAAAGAATTGACTTTTAGTTCGTGAGCAGTTAGGAAGTCATTTGCTTATATAAAAAAATTACCTAATGTTCATTCTTGTACCACTCTATTGATTAGTTATGTGCATTGATCTGGTGTTATCACTATACTGTGTGTTATAGAATCAGATTATAATTGTATAACAGACTATGCTGCTGGCATGGAACTAGGTGTTATGTAGAAATAGAAGTTGCTATTACTAACAAGAAAACCTTTGCAGATGTTTTCTTCCAAATCCAATAATTTTTTTGCCTATAGATATTACATAGCATTTCAGATAAAACTTTGAAAAGATTTGAGTTTCTGCTTAAATTTAGTAAAACTATTGAGTTTTTAATATGTCTGTTTTCCGGAGACTCTTTTAGGATCTAAAATTTTTGGACAAATTGTATTTTCGAATTTTGTCTTAAAACTATCTTTAGTGAAAAGTCTTACACACACTAGTCGGAGTAAATTATTTCAGAATGTTTAGATATCAGATTTCTAAAACATGACCTTCATTGAAATCTGAAGAAAATATCTACAAAGACTTCGTCATAAATTTTTGTATTAGCAACTTCGTTTTCTCTTCTTCATTAATAATTCTGTTAAATAAGCAAATAAACTTTCTATCCTAGAGAGAGTTTTAAATGAATTATCATTGAATTGTAAATAAAGATTTCTCAAAATAAATCAAGTCGAAGGATTTTAGTTTAAGAATTCTAAGTGCATTACTACAAATTAGGCAAATTTATCCACTAATGATTTCTTCACATTCAACTAAATATGCTTACTAAAGAAATCGTAAAGTTGGTTCTTTTGTTAGATAAAAATGTTGCCATAAAACTATTTAATATTGACAAAAGTTTTTTTTTTTTGACAGTATATGAGTAATCATAAACTCGAATGGAAAGAGCCATAAAAGGAAGAAAAAGAACGATAAGATTAAATAGAAAAATGAATTGTATAGAGACATAATCGATACAGGTAAACCTGTTCTCTTTTCTTCTCTCTCATTTATAAGTGAAAGAATATCGACAATATACAATTCTTCCATATTTATCGTTTGACACAAGAGGTAATATCAGTCAATACAGGCTATTGCAGTTTTTCTTTTCACACACTGGAACAAAATATATGTGTTCCGTATTATATACTACATTTTTTCGACTGTACTTAACATAATATTCAACTTGACTTCTTTTAAAAAATCAAAAAAGTGAGAAATACATACCACCTCAATGTCTTCGCTACATTCATCTCTTTTTCTGGGATTATTACCAGTATTTTACACTAAAAATAATATGTAATTATCGAGAAAAAAAACTATTTTTTATGTAAGACAAACTTAATTTTAAAAATATTTAGCTTTTTCCTCCTTGTTTATACTTTAAATATCATTTGTAACCCACGTTAAGTTCGAGGAGAAATTTAAAAACGAAAAAAAATCTTACTCAAATAGAAACAAACTCTATCTCAATAGAGAACACTTTCGAACTCTACAATATCCTAGATTCAACTAGACTTCAATTAAGATTAAATATTAACTTAATAGAAATACATAAGATTTTTAACTAAGATTTTCATTATTTCTATTAAACCTGAGATATCATCAAGACATGAGAGTTCAGAATATGGATGGAATTAAATAGCAAGAACAACAGTATCATGTTCATGCATAGACTTGATAATTATATAACAATGTATTATCATATACAATTAGAAGGTGAATAGCCATAGTATAGTTACCTCTAGTGTTTTTTTTCTATCGCACGTTCTATTATGGATGATTACATGAATAAGAATGCCAAACGTCTTAGATGAATGTAATTTCAGAATTTATTCAGTATAAATCTATAGAAAAAACTTTTTTCGATTCAGTGTATTTTAGAAGAATCAATTATGAAAGAACACCATGTGGTGACACATACCAGCACATTCATTGATCTCATTAATTTCTAAGAGAAGAATCAGTAGAGTCTTTGATCTTTCAAGTCTTGTGATTTTCTCGTTCGACTAGCTTTCATAGGAAATAAGTTTATATAAGAGAGATAAAGAAGTGAAAGCATCAGCTGACGATTGATAGCAATTAGATACAAGTTTTTTTTGCGTTCGTTTCAAAATGTGTATTACATATCTTCTAGTTGATATTACTTGATCACTAGATATAAAATACACAAAAGATTTAGAAAAAAAAAATCATTTTAATTTCTAGATCATTAAATAAATTAAAATTACAGCTGGCAAGCTAACTAAAATGCACAGAATAAAACAATTCTTTATTGTCAGCAAAAATAATTCTCAACATTAATGGCCTTTGAATCGTCATGATAATGCGTTATTACATACAAAATATAACTATTCATACATTCTTAATGTATTTTTTTTAATAGAATCTATGCACCATATTGTCCTGGTTAATAGGTCCTATCGATCGTATTTCTAAGTATTCTCTGCTATTATATCCTATATAAAAAGCAGTCACATTGATTCTTCCATTTTTGATAGGATCGAAGATCATTGCGTATATTTTCTATATTAGTGTTAATTTAATCTAGTTTTTCAAAAATATGCTCAATTTTTTTTGTATGTTTACTTTATGGACGTCTGAATTTGTATGTATATATGACGAGTAAGAGATAAGTGCAAAATTTTACATTAACTTTACTTTTTCTGTTTTTTAATGTATAAGTATTGAAGAATGATTTTTTTAAATATAGTTCATGATTTCATTGTTTATTTTCTTCAAGAACAGATAGTTTAAAATCAATATACATATACAGGATGTCCCAAAAGTCATGATCACTTAAGCTTTTCGTTTATCTTTACTATTTAATTTAATTTTATCACCTTATTTTTTTTTAAACAATAGATGAATGCATCAAAGTTCTTTTTCATAGGAACAAATTTCTTAAGTATTGTTCTAAGATATTGTCTTTTAGCGAAATATGAAAAAATAGACTTCTATTTCCAGAGTAATAACGGGTGCAGCACATTATATTTCAATTTTCATTTACTTAATACATTATATTAAAAAAAAACAAATTATATCAGAAGATAGGGAGTACAAAGCTTTACAATTTATAAAGTACGGTTTATTTTATATGTGAAATAAAAAAAAAGAGGCTTGGCTAGTGTAGAAAAAAAATGACATCCGCTGCACAGTATTTTGAACACAAAAGGTGCATATATGAATAAATGAATGAATGAAGAAGAGCTTTATTAGTGGATTTGATCACTAAGGTCTTGAACTGCAAAAAGTGCACAAAAGAAGGACATGATTTAATTTATCAAAGAGAGTTGGTTTATCATTTTGATATAACTGCTGTACTCGCTTTCTTGGTCGACCGTTGAGTAGGTTAGAAACACATCTTTGTTTAGTATAATGGTGATGAAAGATAAACTTTAATTGGCGGTGTTGATGAACAGTGTTGAGCATTTGTAATTTATGACTTTGAATATTGCATAGACGTCTTTGTATAATGGTATGAAAACAGCTCCTAAATGTTGGCAGTTTCATAAGTTCATGTAAGTCACTAGTACTTTTGTAGGGTAGACAAAAGATAATTCTAAGGCATTCTCTATAAAATCGATGACGTGTTTCTTGAGTTGCTTGTGAACAAAAGACATATATAATCGAGATAAAATTAAAATGAGGCCATATAAAGGCAGAAAAGAAACGATGTTTAAACTTGAAAAATGTAGGATATTGTTTATGCATGTATCGAGGTATGCGCAATTCATTATTCATGTTGACTAGTTTTTGTTTAATAAAGGTATTTAAACTTAATCTAAAATGGTGCATATATAGAAATAAACTGTTCTTTGTAAACAATAGAGATTTTTCACGCTGTGTCTCGTAGTATATTTTCTATTTTTCTTAAATAAAGTATATAGATTGATGAAAAGACGAAAAATTTTGCCTATTTTAGAAACGAAAAGTGCAAATGTGAAATAAACAGTTGTATCTAAACTATACAGCTTTTCACTCTCTATCTTCTGATATTTTTTTTGTTTTTTTTAAACACAATGTATTAAGTAAATAAAGATTGAAATATAATGTGCTGCACCCGTTATTTTCTGGAAATAGAAGTCTATTTTTGTGCATTTCGCTTAAAGGCAATATCTTAGAAGAATACTTATAAAATTTGTTCCTATGAAAAAAAACTTTGATACATTTGTCTATCATTTAAAAAAATATAAGGTAATGAAATTATATATATATATATGATGAAATGGTCCATTGAAAATCTAGTCGATAAGTGTAACTTAATATTTCCAGACATGCGAATTTATTAAAATCATTTTTTTTATACGGTTATAATTTTTTCCATCTTGAATAATTAGTCTTGTGTGATTGTTACGTAATTCAATAAGAAACTTTTTAATACATATCAAAATATCTGAAAATCATTTTTATTCTTTAAAATTTGAAAAATCTTGATAAATTTGATTAAATACAGGGTAGCCAAAAGTCGGTATAGCGAAAAAAATTGAATATCTTCATTACAGCTCAAGCAAGCGAACTAATTTTTTATCAATGATACAGACATGTTCAATGTCTATATTCATAAAGACATGCCTAGAGAAACTCCTTGTTAAGTATCGATATTGATCTCAACAAAAAAGATTTCACTTTTCACAAATTGAAAAGAAAACGATATGCTTAGCAAAGAGTTTCTCTAGGCATGTCTTTATGAATATAAACCTTGAACATATCTCAAGCATTGATAAGAAAAAGCTTGTCAGCGCAATTCCTTTGGAGCTAAAATATGGAACTCGCATATTCATATGGACTATAATCTATTTTACTGTAAACTTTTTCCATTATTATTACTCTAGTTTTCTAGATACACACTTGCAACAAAGCTTTAGGCGAGGGAGAACAGCTGCAAAGCATAGTAACCAATTTCTATCTCGCGTCTGACTGTGGTGGAGATTCTCCATAATAGGGAGGAGGGCTCTCTGTAATGGAGAGCAGAAATATTGCGTCTGCTGGTCATCAAGGGCAACTATCTGTAAGCGAGGTGGGGAAGATTGCTAAAACTTCGTCTCAAAACTTATACTCACTATTTTCCCGCGTCAAATATGTGAGTTTCACAAAATTAACTCGTTTGCTCAAGGTGTAGTGGATATATTTTATTTTTATTTTAGGCAACAAGATTTTTGCGCTATCGTAATTTATTTATATCCACTTTGTGAAAAAGTGATATTTTTTTGTTGGAATCAATACCGGCACTTAACAAGAAATTCCTATAGACATGTGTTTATAGATATCAACCTTGAACTCGCTGTAACAAAAAATGGAGATAGAATGTGTAGTTTCGTAAGTGCTGTAGCTTTTCTTTTATCGTGATCGCAATAACAAGCTGGAGGAGTAGCGATAACACTACTCTTCGGTATATAATATTAACTATATATTACATCACTCCAGTTTTGTTCGTATCACATAGAGCATACCGTTATATAGAAGAGCAAAGAAAAGAAAAGAACAATGATACAACCAAAGTGAAGGACAAGAGAATTCGTGCAACATAGATAGTGCGATCCCTCACATAAAAGATATCATAAAAGAGTGGTGTGCTCATCAGTACATATGTCTCTATCATTAATAAAAAATCAGTTAGTTTGCTTTAGTAGTAATGGAGATATACAATTTTTTTCGGTATACCAACTTTTGAGCCACCTTACATTATTTGTATGAATAATTGTTTTAATAGAAATATTCTGATGACATAGCTTGTACTTCTAGTATTGAAAATCTGTCAATCAATACGTATTTCAAATTAATCATTAACAAATTATGATCATATTTTTTCGTTTAATTTGAAATGAAGCCCGATTCGCCATTAATGCAGCTAAATGAACCTAACATTAATCTTACTCGAAACGTTCTTAATCGAAAAACTTGCAATAATAAAATAAAATATATATTATTATTATTATTATTTTGTTTGATTATTCCATGTATTATTATAATGAAAGAAAAAATAAAATTAAGAAAATTGAATTGTCCATATTGTCATATTCCTGAAAAAAATATTCTTGATGGTTGTCAATATGTTTATATTGATATGGGAACAAATATCGGTATACAAATTCGAAAACTTTATGAACCACATTTATATCCGAAGGCACCTGTTCTTCCATATTTTAAAGATGTCTTTGGAGATCATTTAAATGAAGTTTGTTCTATTGGTTTTGAAGCAAATCCTTTACATGATAAATATTTAAAAGAATTCGAAAATTATTGTTTAAAACGTTTTTGGCGTGTTAAAATTTTTACATCAACTGCTGTTAGTATTACAAAAAAAAATTTAACATTTTATTTGGAACCAGGAAATGAAGCTAATAATCAATGGGGAGCAAGTTTAGAAGCTGGAAATAAGAAAGAGAGTATTACTGTACCAAGTATTGATATCATTTCTTGGTTTAAAAAAACAGTTTTACAACGCAAATTATCTCATGATTCTCCAACAAAAATCATGATGAAAAGTGATATTGAAGGACATGATACAACTGTTTTAGCAAATTTAGTACTAAGTGGAGTTTATTGTTCAATCGATTTTATATTTGGTGAACATATCACGAAAGAATTACAAGACTCAATATCATTATTACAAAAATATTCAGATTCATGTAAAACGAAATTAGTTTATTTGGATGATGAATCATATTATAATCAAAGATTTCCTTTTAATCTGAATAATTCAACAAAATGAATTTTATTGATTTGATCAAATTAAATCTCAATAAATTAAGGATATTTTATTATGGAATAAAAATATTGTTAACACTGTTTCTACCAGATTAAAATGTGATATATAATTTATCGTTGCTAGTGCTGATCTTAAATGAGATCAAACTTGATTATAAGCTTCTAGATAAGCCTCCTCCACTGAACAGACGGCCATCTTTAATATGAGACCATTTCTAAACAAAAATTTATTAGCTGAAGATCATGTATGAATCAATTAGTAACTATAAAAACAGAGAATTTTTGGAATATATTAGTTAATTATACTTTACTAACTAATTAATATTGATAGGGTTTAGTTAATCAGTGTTTTTACCTAGATTTTCTTACTCCGGGAGGACAAATTCATTTGTCGGGAGAGCAGACAAAAAAATTTGTTAATGGCCAAACTGTTTTGAATATTATAAAGTCTCGCGACATTGGTCGTTTTAAAATACAATATAATCACTTTATAGTGGACATTCTTTCGACTTTTCAAAAGTGTCCACTATAGGTAGACAAAGTGCTTTTTTCAAGAACAGTATCTTTTTTCGAAGAAGTATACGCACTTCTATGTATCTAAAGTATCAATGAGTAAGATAATCAGATAGAGCATATTATTATTTATTTTTCATATATTTTTATATTTTAAAATAGAAAACTTAACAACTGTCAAAGTAGTCTTTCATAGAGATTTGTTTTGTTACTTTCGAATTCAAATAAATGCCACTTAATTGAGTTATTCAAATGATAATGCTCAAAAAGTAAGTCTCCATTTGTCCCAGATTTCTCTTCTAAATTTAATCATACAGATTTGGGATTAGTGTTAAAATGTAGCCAACGTCTGCTGCTGCAACTTAATAGAGTTCAATTTTTTAAATTCTTCCTTATTAATTTTTGGTGGAAGTTTTTCTCAAAAACTATGTAAAAATTTCCGTTCCATTTAAGACCTTTCTCAACTTTCTGTCATGTGAAATAGCTGAGAAATCTGAGACGGATTAACTGGAAAAATTGAAAAATCGATCTTGAGGAAAACGCCAAATAAGTTTAGGCGTTAAGAAATCGTTTTCTTGTCTGTCATGAAGTTCTGCAAGATAATTGATACAAACGATGTGTGAAGGCGTGTAGGCTACATATACTCATATATGCCGGTCACACTTTCCATATTATAAACCTTTAGGGGAGCCGAAAGGACTTCGAAGACTTAAGCTCGTAAGATCAATGGGTTCTAGTACATTTGAAAGCGCAAAACTTGGGCTATCCGATCATGTGTGAATTTCAAAAACCGATAGATTAGACAATAATTAAAATTTTTGATCGGAGAGTAGATCTTAAACGAACGCTCGTAGAAAAAGAAATACGATGATATGAATCCAGTTATTCGAGGGTTTACGGAGATTGTTAATTTACACATTTTTACTAGACTCTCTACAACCGAAAACATTTAAAAGACAATAGTAAAGATATTCAGAAAAAAATCATTTTTTCTGATTTCCAATGTCATCAGTGTGCAGTGTACAAAACTACAAAAAAATCATCAGAATTTCGATAAACCATACTGTTTTCGAAAGTAGACAACAAGGGCTATCCAACCATATAAAAATCTCGATTTTTGACAGGGAATGAATGGGCCTTAAAGATCTGAGATGAGAGTATGTAGTTGATGTTGTGGAGCAGACGCAAAAAGATGAAACTTTCTCATCATTTTCAATACTGCAGATAAATTGGATGACTTTTCATTTACAAAAATATTTTCGTTCTCTTCTTTGTCCATTTAACGATAACAACAAAATCACACAAGTATTACGATGCAACTATTTATAATCGATCTCCTCTATTCAATACAATAGACGTGTTCTTTTTCTACCTGTAAGATGCATCTTTTTTTTCATTCTGCCATCTAATCAATAGAGAAGAGGCATTGTGTAATGTATGATAGTTATTGCGATATTCTCTTTGAATTCATAATTAATATCAACTATATAGAGATTATTTATACAAGAGGGATTGTGAAAAATGTCCACTATGCAGAGTTC
>JAJEKB010019616.1:390199-495401 GCA_022393335.1 Macrotrachela quadricornifera
TAATTAATTGGATTTATTAGTAAATCATAACTAAGTTATTAACTAATTAAAGTATCGGTCACGAAGGATGGAGATAGCAATTTCTGTCTCTATATATTTCAGCGCTTCTTTTCAATTGTGTTTCATATAAGGAAAATTTATGAAATCAAGTATTAGAAAAGTTTATTTTCAAAAAAAAGTTACCAAAAATAATCAATCTATTGAGAAATATTTTACTTCGTATTGATTTTGATGAATTATGTAATTAAAGATTTTGAAAAAATAAATAATGTGAAAAACATAGAATTTTCTTTACTGCTCCGAACGAAAGCTTTTTATCAGACTATTAAGCATTTGTATTTTTTATATACAATAAACCAAAAAAATAAACTAAAAATTACTCATATAATTAAAAGTGCTTAAAGTCAACTTTTGCTGTTCGTTCTTAAATTACAAGAACAGAAGTGTTTCAAGATTGATGATCAAACAATTTTCGCATGAGATCTATTGTAATACTGATTGTCTCGTTGGGTAAAATACACAGCTAGATATTCCATTCGATACAGTTCGATTTATAAAAGGCTGATATTAAGACAGGTGCATAAAACCGTATTTTTTCAAAAGAAAAATGTCAACTGGCAATTTATCAACATTTTTGCCTGAAAATTGAATTACCCACTCTTCACTTAAAAGACTTACACCAATCGAACTTTCGCCATTCACAAACGTCTAGTGCACTCTCGGCAATTCGTTTTGTCGATATTCATTAATTGATGAAAATATTATTGGTGAAGAACAACAAGTCCGTTAAATTTTCGCGAACCAAAAAATTTTTTTTACTCCTATAGAATTTTTTCTTGTAAAAACAGTCGTTTGAACGCAGATTTTTTCAAAGATAGCCATTGAACTCTCCATATAGCATAATGAATTTCTGCTTTTCGCATACTTCAAATTCTTATTATTGAGAAGTTATACCCTGCTCTGGACATACCGGTAAAGTATATGAATGGGCTGAAAACAGTATGCCCTTGTGGTACTGCAAAATTAAACTTCCTTGATAGCTCCGCCATCTATGATCAATAGTTAATCTAAATGACATATGTTCAGAGTCTGATAATCGTTAATTTATGAATTAACATTACCATCAAAAGTGTTGAAAGAAATCATCAATGTGTACATGATTGTTTTGGTAAAGTCGTAGGATGAGAACATTATATCAATTCTCAGAAAGAGACATTGCAAAAGGGTAGAAGGTATTGATCAATCATGATTTGTTCTTTCTATCTGATTAAATCTATTCCAACTGATCAATAACATATTTGTCCATTCTTTCATTGAAAAACTGTCGAATTAACATATTCTAACTTTTTGAATACTTTCAATCGATTATTTTACTTGTATCAACTATCAATGGTTACCTGTAGATATATTGATATTTACATTTCTTATCAATTCCAACCGATGTGTTTCACATTGAATTCACAAGATATAAAATTAATTCTTTTATTAATTCGAAATTGATGTATTGCAACATTTTTCAGCATATTATTATATTCTAGTCATTATAACAGCTTATAAACAAAACCTCTATGTACCGTCTTCAATTGTACCAAAATGCGTAACATCTGTAAAACATCATTTTACGAAAGAAAAGTATATAAGTTGAAATGTCAAAGTTTGAAAGAAATACTTGTATGACTGTCTTCTCTCTTTTATAATTGAGTTCAGCTGCATATGTCGACAGGTCTCGATTGGAAAACTGTTGAATAAACAAGTACTTCTATTAAATAAATTTGTATTGTCGACGCTCCTTGAGCGAAGATGATTTTGAATGCATAACAGAGATTCGATAGAAATTCTATACATCCGGAGTAATTCCCACCGTGTCTCATTCACTTGGATAAGAATGCCGTACAAATTCTTGTACATTCTTGAAAGAATTATTTTGAAGTATATAGAAAGGAAAGTGAAAATTTTCACTGACCTCTATTATCGATCATGATAGACATGTTAATGTGTTTATGTAGATTTGCAATAATAAACTAAATTTTCAAAATGTTAGTCTTCGTCTCCAACAAACTTTAATAAACATAGTAAGGTTTCATCATCATGATCACAGTGATTCCATCGTGTTTCAAATTTTTATCTCATAGAGATTATGCTAAAACGTTTGGTCTATATTTATTTTCATCATACTATTAGTAGAAGAAAATAAATGGCATTGAACATGTTACTAACTTTATTAAATGTGCTACTGTAACTCAGAATCCAAATGAAAATCGATATGCCATAGAATTTGATTATATATATATACTATCGAATAGACGAGGTCTTCCTTTACAGACTTCTATAAATTCTGTTTTTGGTTAGATATCGACCTGTCATGTTAGTCATCTTTCCAAGTAAACACTAACATTGAATTACTTTGTCAACGAATATCATATGTCACAATTCATCGTTGAACATTTCTTTCATCTGTGTACCCATGTCTTCCGTTTGTTTTATCTTGTATAACATCAACTGACACAATACAAATAAATATCACAAAAAAACACGTCTTACTTTTCTAATAGACTTTTTTCTGACATCATCTATTGACACTGAGAACAAGTTGGATTTTTTCACATGACATAATAGATACGCAAACATGCAGAAAAAACCCATTGTTCGAAAGGTGAATTTTTGTTTATTAGCAAAAAAAGAAAGAAAGAATAAGAAAAATAGCACATTCCTGTGATAAATAAACGTAGTCGCTGAAGCAGCAGTAACCACAACTCATAAGTTGGTAATCCAAGAAAATCATGAAATTTAACAAAGATACATAAGGTAGCAAATTATAGATCTCAACTAAGACGAAAATCAAGCAATTCAAGAGAATTCCTCGATTTTATAAAAATACTTAATTTTCTTGGATTCCTTGAACTTCATCATAGTCTAAAATTATAATTCTATAATTTATGTGTCTTTTTTGAGTTTTTTGAGTTTCTAGAATTTCTTGAATTGCCAATTTTGAATCGTGGTCATATCACTTTACTTTTTGCTTAGAAAGTTAAAGAATATCTATTTCTTTTGTCTAGATTTGAAAAATGCAAACTTTAGAAAAAAAAATCACTGGAGAAACTATCACAGTCGAAGTATGTTTCAACTTGCACTAATCATTAAATACTATTTCATCTTAATATACCAGATTGAACCATCAGATGCTATCGAAAATATTAAAGCTAAAATTCAAAATAAAGAAGGTATTCTACTAGATCAACAAAGTTTAATTTTTGCTGGTAAGCAACTAAAAAATGGTTGTACATTGTCGGAACATAATATTCAAAAACAATCAACATCCGACCTCGTTCTTCGTCTTAAGGATGGTATACAAATATTTGTCAAAACTCTTACAGGAAAAACAATTACTCTTGAAGTTGAACCAAGTGATACCTTCCAAAGTGTCAAGGATAAAATCGAAGATAGACTAGGTATTCCATCATATAAACAACAATTGATTTTTGCTGGTAGACAGCTTTATGATGATCGACCATTATCCGACTATGACGTTCAAGAAGGATCAACACTTCATTTTGTTGTTCGTGTTCTTGGTGGCTAATAAATAATAACAGTATGCTATTTATTCAAAATCCACACTTAGTAAAATTTTCAAACATTTTTTAAAATAATTGCTTTCTTACCAATTATTAAGTTAATAAAAATAGTAATTATAATCATCAAAAAAAAGGATTTGATTTACATTGAATGAGTTGATCTCACTATTTCAATTAGTATTTATGAATTATTTTTTTAGTTGATAAGTTTGTTTTTCTAAATATTTTTGTCTTCATTTATCAACTGTGCGATCTGAAACAATTAGAAGCATTATTTTTTATGTTCGACAATAGTCTCATATTTCTAAAAACATATACTTTATCCAAAAATACGAATATACAACAAACAAAAAGACAACACTTACGATATGTCATAGTTTCTTGCATATTAATCAAAAAAGATATGTAAATGATGTGATATGCATGTAATTCATTTTTTTTATTTATATATTAGTGTAAAATCAAGAATCATTAGCCTTATACTTTTTCAAATCCTATGATATAATTATCAACTTGTTTTTAACAAAAATACTTTCTTAGCAAATTCGTTTTTTCTTTTGATATATCTGTTATGATAAACTTGAAAACAAGACTCATATATATTTATTTTAATTATTTTTGTATTTCATATTCATCCTTCTGTTGTCACTATTTTCTTCATTTATTATCAATTCAAAAAGTCTAATTCTTCGATTCCAAATATCTTCAAAAAATTTTTGATAATTTTATTTTTTTCTGTTTTTCTATAGTAAAATTGAACTTTATTTTTTTTTCTTGCATTCTCTGAGAATATCTAATTAATCGTTCAGGTCATTGGCTTTGAATACAAAAAAACAAAATTAATCTTATCGATTCATCATAATTCCTTCTATTCTTTTTGTTCATTCTTTATCATTTGATTTGATATATATACCTGTGATATTAGCGATCTCTATCGTTTTGTCAAATGTTTACCTGAATGAATAAAGGTATATATAGTTCATTAATGAAAGTTGACCGATGGTTGTTTTACCTGAAGTGACTCATTTATCACAGACAAGTTATTCATAGAATTTAACGGTCAAAAGATCGTTTGATTAAATTTACATATAAAAAAAAAGAGATAAAATAAAATAAACAAGTGTATTTGAAAATCATTTAGGGTAATGCATGGCGTCATTGCCTTTCGTTATTATTCTTTTTCCATATTGGCTTTGTCAAGCTACTATTTTACCTAATCTTTCTGGTGATATTTTATTAACTCGTCTTGAAAGTCCATATGATGCTTCAGGAGATATGGTTATTCCATATGGTTCAACAGTTACAATTGAAAGTGGAACAATATTACGATTTCCTCGTGGTGCACAACTTATTGTTCGTGGAACACTTTTAGCTAAAGTAAATTTTTAAATCATAATTTATTGAATTATTTCTTCTTTTTTTCTTTTTTTTATTCGATTTTTCAAGGGTACACCTGATCGAAGAATTGTATTTACTAGTTCAACAAGTGCACTTTATCATGATCAACAACAAATTCATCGAACAACAGGTGCTAATATACGATTTCGTCTTGTTGATGGATCAAATATTCAAAATGGTCTTTTACAAATGTATTTTAAAAATCGATGGCGTTATGTTTGTACAGAATTTTTCCGGTAAATATACTTTTCTAAAGAAAAAAAAAAACATTTCTTTTTTTTAATTTCTTATTCAGTTGGTTTGATTATGATGCAACATTAACATGTCGTATGATGGGTTTTCGAAATGGAAGTGTTATACCATATCAAATAAGTGGTAGTGAATCACCATGGTATGGTTTACAAATTGATCATCCAGCATGTCGATTTAATACTGATGAACATTTTCTTGATTGTCCTGGTGTTCGTGTACCACCTCAACTTGGCATTCATATATGTGGTAAAGAATTTAATAGGAAAAATAAAATAATCAAAATTAGTTTTATTTTTAACTACTAACTAATAAAATATTTATTCACAAATCATTTTACGAGCACAGCGAAAATTGTCACATATTCTTGTTTTTTTTTAAGTTAAAAAGTAAATTTTAGATTTGAAGAATGTTTATTTTAAGATGAGATCAATGATATGCTTTTTTTGTGCCTGAGGCATAAATTCATTTTATTCTCGTCTATAGAATAGCTAATTGATTTCGTTTAACTTTATGATCTTAGTTTTCTTTTCAATAAATTGCCTGTAGATAACGAAAAAAAGAAGAGGCTTAGCTTAAAAGATCGTATCGTTAGATAATAAGTATATTTTATAAAGTATTATTAATAAGAATAAATTCCAATTCCAATCTATTAAATAAAAAAGAATTTGTGACAAAATTGCTCTAGCTATTATTTTTCTTCTTCTTGTTCCTACTCTAGATCAATTCATTCAGTAAGAAAATAAATCATGCACATTCTAATTTATTGCACGCTTTCTTTTAATTTGCTTGCTTTAATTGTCGCATGATTTTATCTCTTTTTTTTAATAAATAAATAAATAAATAAATAAATTTAGATGATAAACAATATATTCGTCTTCAATGTGATGGTTTTTTTGATTCATTAACTGTACTTAATTGGGGTGGAATTGTATTTGAAAGAAAATTTCAATTAACTAAATTATCTGATATTCCACAAATATCTGATTCAGCATCACCATTATTTAATGATCTTAATCAACGACAATCATTACTTAATTATGTTGATATATTACATGCTGGTTTAAGACCTGAATTAACAATAAGATTATATTCTGAACGTTATGCTGCTGTAACAGTATTTGATAATTTAATTAATCCATTATTTGATAATATTACAGTACTTTATTCAGCATCGGATGGAATGAATTTTTCTAATGTTGGAAGTTCTGTTAAATTAAAAAATTCTATTATAGCTTATAATCGAGGTAGAAAAAGAAAAAAATAAAATTTTTTTTTTAAAAAAAAACAATTTGTTTTTTTTAAGGACATGGAATTGTTCTAACAAGTCGATATGGAAATGTTACATTAGATAATGTTCATATACATGATAATAGTGGTGATGGTGTACATTATACATTAAATAATACTGAATGGTCAATTCGAGAACAAGAAGAAAGTGAAAAACGTTTATATAAATCATTTTGTGAAACAGCAAATACAGTTGAATTTCCAAGTTATTTTACATATCGACCACCGGCAGCTGGTACATGCTGTACACAAGTAATATAGATCAATAAGATTTTTAATTTAAAAATATATATTTTATATTTTTTTTTGAAAAGGCTTTTTCATCATTATATAATACACGTTTAACTGTTCATTTTCAATCAGTATTTGTTAGTGATTATCGTACACGTTATCGTATTGAATTATATAATGGAATGTTTGATATAATGCCATTATTAGGAAATATAACATTTAATCGAACATTAGAAAGTTTATCATCATATTCAAATGAATTACTTGTTCGTTTATGTCATTCATGTGATGATATACGAAGTCATTCATGTTGGAATCAATCTGATAGAATACAACTTTATGTTGTTAATGATGATGGTAAATATTATTTTAATTAAAAAATAACATAGATTATGTAATAAACGAAATTATATTTTATAAATTTTTATTGTTTACTTAAGGAAAGAACGAACATGAGTATACATTTATTGATAAAAGAACGGATTGTTGTTACATGTCACGAATGTTGAGAATAGTATTACTTTAAATATTTATTTCTTGTAATAATTCATATTATTTGAAAAGAGTTATATAAATTCTAATAGGTTTTTTTTTATTAGTCTATTATATATAGGTGTTTATTTAAAAAAAACCTGATTACAAGATTAATTTTAGCATTTTTGAATTTCCTTTTGCGTTTTACAACCTATCAAATATCCTTGATAGAATTGTTATTCGAATTGATATATGATATATATTGATCAATACCTGTCTTTTTCTATTCTACATAATATACATGATCGATTGTTTCAATTTGTTGATAGATAGTGCATACTAGATTTTTTTTAAACGAGGAATAACATGAATAGTGTAATATTGATTGTTTCGCAAGACTTTGTAAAGTTTTTTTTTCGCGGACAATATTTCAAATATGAAAACTGCAGCTGTCTATCTTGCTTCTATCAAAAACTATTTAAAAAAAAAATTATCATACGCCTTTTATTTTAGAATGGGCAACTGATGATGTCATGATTTGATATATATATGCGTTTAAAAGGAAAGAAATCACGCTCCTGTATGATTTATTCCTAGAACAATGAGTTTTGTAATGGCTTTTATTACAGGCACCTGTATATAGATATTATGAATAGCCTTGAATGAATAGAATAATTACATTTCAATTTGAGAAAATTTTATCTTAAAAATTCTCTTATAAATTTTTTTTAATTAATATTTTGTCTATAGGTCGTGATGCAGATGTACATATATGGAATAGTCGTATAGTAAATAATTCATTAAATGGAGTTCGTATTGTAAATTTACGTAGTCTTATTGAAATTAATCAAACATTAATTAGTCATAATCAACGTCATGGTCTTGATATTGATTCTGGAGCTGGTTTGTATATTTCTTTTTTCTTTTAATTTTAATTTTATAAAAATTATTGTTTAGGTGCTTTATGGACCTATCATTCAAAATTTAATTCAAATGGTGAAGATGGTATTCATATAATTTATGATGGTGGCGAACGTCGTATATCTTATTCTGATATATCATATAATAATCAACATGGTATATCTATACGTCTTGATTCATCACCAATTGGTTCTTTTTTATCATATCTTCATTTTTTAACATTTGCATGTCGTCAAATAACATATATAAATGGTTCATCGATACGATCAAATGGTTTTTATGGTTTATGGCAACGTTCAACATGTCATCCATCATTATTTTATATAAATGGTTCATTATTTGAACGTTCAATATATGATGCAATACGTTTTGATTCATGTCAACATGAATGGCGTCCACAAAAAGTAATTGATTATCAATTTCGTTCACCAATGATTCCATTTAATAGTTTATTACCTCCACCACCCCCACCTAGTATAATTTATCAGGCACCAATTAATATTTATCCACAATATCCATCATGGATACCAGTAGCATTATTATATGCTAATGAATCAGGTAATACAATATTTAATGTAACATGGAATCGTTTTTTAAATAATAAACGTGTTGGTTTACGTTTAAATCCAATACAAAATATTCTTGGTGATATAGCAAATAATTCATTTATTGGACATGAAAATGGTGCTTTATTAATTGTTGGTAATCAATCAAATTGGATAGAAGATGTTTATTTACGAAATGTTACATTAAGAATATTATTTAATAATTTTACAAATAATAATGGAAAAAATTTTATTGTTTCACTTGATTTAAATGAATTATCACCATATCAAACAATATTATTTATGTATAATCGTTTAATAAATAATAATATAACATCAAAATTTAATCAGTTTTTAAATTCACGTTCACGTATGCCTGGAGTTTTAACCATAGGTTCAAGTCATATAAGAATAACAAGAAATATTTTTGGAAATAATCAAAGTCAATTTGATATTGTTAGTCAATTAACAAATTCAAGTGCAATTATTAAAGCAGATATGAATTTTTTTACAACTATTTATCCACCACCACATACTTTAACAAGAGTACCACTTAGTTCATTTGAAAGAAATCAACATTTACAGGTATAATCAAACTATATTTTTCTATATTTCTTAAAAAAAAAAATACTCTCGTATGACTTATAAAATCAGAGAACTATCATCATTTTTGACTAATTAACGATAGACTCATCTTCTATTAGATTCTTTTTTAATCTCATTTAGTTGTAGTTATGATCAAAATATCAACATTATTTTCTATAACTTTTTGTAGTCTGCCATTCATAATTATCAATTATATCAACGTCAAGAAATTCCATTACAACAAATCTCATCATTACGTCATTTACATAATCGTACTCGTCGTCAACAACAAATGCAAGTTCAACCTGTTTCTCAAATAAGTTATGGTTATTTAGCAGAACCATATGATCTTCGTACAGATTTTTTTCCTCTTGATTCTGTTTTTCAACGTCCATATGCTCCACCTCAAACAGTTCAATATTATTTACCAAATTCTCAACATGAAATATTATCTGTACCATCAATAAATAAATCAATACTTCTTTCATCAACAAATAATGATTGGCCATATTATGCATCACCAGCATCTTCAACACCATATTATTTTTCACTTTATTATGATCGTCCGGAATTATGTTTTTCTCAATGGCCAAAAATTCGTGAAAGAATATTTGATCAACATAATCGATCAAATTTAGCATCAATTATATGGTATCCATTTTTATGTAGTGATAGAAATCTTACAACAGAAATTTGGAATTGTCAATTACCAAATTGTGGTTTTCAAACAACAAGTTTTCGTATTGATCCATTAACATCAACAATAGGTGGAATTATTGATATGGATTATAGTTTATCACCAGGTCGTTATACTGTTACAAATGATATTTTAATTAAACCAGATAAACGTTTAACAATTCAAAATAGTCAATTAGAATTTTTAAATGGTATTGGGATATTTGTTTATGGAGAATTAATTATTCAAGGTGTTGATGGTTCACCAACACGTTTAGATTTATTTAATAATAAAACATCAATAAGTATATTAGTTAATCAACAAAAACAACAAGAACAAAGTCAACGTAAAATAATGTTAATTGAAGGAGCAAATATGTATGAAGGTAGATTATTTGTTACTAGTGAAAATGATGGTTCAGGAACTGTATGTAATCATGGTTGGACAAAAGAAAATTCTATACTTATATGTATGTCATTGGGTTTTATACATGATCCAAATGATTATTTATATCCAATGATGAATATAAATCAAACAATAATTAATGATCCAATTATATGGAGTGAAGTTGATTGTGATTTATATCAAGATGAAACTATTGAACAATGTAAAAAAGAAACTGTACATACATGTGATCATACAGATGATGTTTGGATTAAATGTTTACCATCGTCATGGGCTGGTAAGTTATTTTATCAATATAGAAAGTATAAGAAAATATCGTTTACTAATCGATGGCAGCTGTAATTTTATGGATGACAGTTTTTTCGGTACTAATTTGTTATCTCCTCGCATTGATAAGTAAGGTAGTATCAGAAGATAAAAAACCAGTGCCTAAATATTCGATTGTCAAATATCTTGCAAATAAATTCAGACCAAACTTATAAATATGCTTTAAATTGATAGTCTCATTTGAGATGTTTAAAAAAATTGTTATCTTTCTATTTAGGTGTTCATATTTTTCCAACATATAGTAAAACTCATCTAGAATATGTTCATTTTGATTCTGCTGGTCAATATGATATACATAAAGATGAAATTCATGCAGGTTTACATATTGATTTATTCTCACATATATCAAATCGTTTAAAAAATTTAACATTTACAAATAATATAATTGGTTTACAAATAAATCATATTCATCCAACAAATTATGATTATTCAATAATAGATCATTCATCATTTAATCATAATTATTTTCTTGGTATTTTACTTCGTTCAAGTTTTTTAAATATATCACATTGTACATTTACACATAATTATTATTCAGCTATGAAATTTGATTCAACATTTAAATATAATGAACTTGAACAATTACGTATAAATCTACTTCGAAGTCAAACAACTATTCATATTATTGATTTATTATATGATCAATCATATGAACTTGAAAGAAATAAATTTGCTTATTTAACAACAACATTTGGTGGTTATAATTCGGAAGATAATATTATATTTAATACATTAAATATTCGTACAGATCCATCATTTATATTAATTATTGATCTTATTGATTATAATCCATTATCAAATATAAATGAACAATTAATTATATGTGAAGTTGAATGTAATCAACGTATAGGTTTAACACAAAGTTTATCATATAAAAAATGGTCATTAGCTAATGATAGAGATTTATTTCCATTAATAACATCATATTCAAGTATACAATTACATTATCGTCTTTATCGTTATCGTACAAGTCGTTTAACATTTATTATTTATAGTATTCCAGCACCAATATTTACACAAGGAAAATTTTTATCTGATATATCAATAAGATTTCATCGATCTCTTTTTTCTTATAATCAACATGATATTATTTATCATTTAAATGATCGAGAAAAAACAAATAATCAATATGCATTAACAAATCATTTAAAAACTGATATTGAACGTTTAATTGAACAATTATTAATGGGTACACAAATAAAAAATGATGATCCATTATTAAGCATTATTGAAAAAGAAGAAAAAAAAATTCGAAAAGATTTTCAATATGAAGAATATCAAGATAAAAAATTTCAACGTCAAATAACAATCATTAATATAAAAAAACGTTATAAAAATGCTACAATTCAAATAGATCATTGTTTATTTGAAAATAATCAAAATCGAAGTATATTAATTGATCATCAATCTACAAAACTTCATTCAAATAAAGTTGAAGAAAATATAAGAATGTTAATGAATGATACTATACAACAAAGAAAACCATTTATTCCAATACAATTTACATGTAGAATTGATAGATCAATTTTTATTAATAATAAACAAGGTTAGAAAAATAAATCGATTGTTAAAATTTATTTTATTGATATAAAAAAAAATCAAGATATTTTAACTAAAAATCAGAAATATCCAATAGTATCAAATTTGAGACGTTGTTTCAAGTATATCACATTCCACCTACATAGTCTATCATCAAAGGGACATTCATCTTACCTACATTGTGCTACTCCTATCCAGGGTATCCATCTCACTCGTACTTTACTGTTTAGAGATATGCGGGACCAGCTCCGGTTCCAGTCCCGGTTGCCGAGACTGAAACCGTAACTTCCAAAATTCAAAAGAAATATCAATAATTTCTTCTTCTTTTCTAGTACTCAATCTTGATGCTCATCCATTAATATATTCTGATCGTTTAATTCGTTTTGAAATTACTCATACTAATTTTACTCATAATCATGATCTTTTATTAAATCTAACATTTCCACGTTTATATCCATTTAATCGAACAATATTTGCTAGTTTATCTATATGGCCATATTTTCCAACAAAATCAATTTATACACGTTCACCAATAATCTATTCAATTCCTTCACATTCTGTTCGAATATATAAAAATTCTTTTATATCAAATGAACATTGTTCAATACGTTTAACTGGTTTTCATACATCATTTAATTTAACATATTCATTATTTGAAAATAATTTTAATTATCAAACATCATTAATTGATTTACGTCATATTGAAAAAGATTTTCTTCTTGATGGAAATATATTTCAACATAATCAAGTTAATAATTTACTTTCATTTGATTCAAATGGTCATGCACCATTTCATAATGATATTTTATATCAATCATCAATTACATTTAATCAATTTATTAATAATAAACCATCATTATTTACAAAATATCCATATTTACCATCATCATGTATACGTTTAATTGGTTCACATAATATAACAATACAACGAAATTTATTTGAAAATATTAATTATGATTATGAATTAATAGCTGCTATATTAACAGATACAATTAATACAACGTTAGATGCAACTGTTAATTGGTGGAATTCTGATGTTGGACAAGCTATACAAAATCGAATATTAGATTTTACAAAACGTTCTGATCATGCATATGTTAAATGGAATCCATTTCTTGCTTGTAGAGAATTAACATGTGCACAAGTTAAATTACCAATACAAACAATTTTACAAATGAATAGACCATTAAGAGGTTTAATAATATCAAATACATTAATACATAAAAGACGTGAACCATATTTAATTAATGGAGATTTAATTGTTATGCCTGGAGCTCGATTAACTATTGAACCTGGTGTTGAACTTCATTTTGCACCTAATACTGGTTTATTAGTTTTAGGACATTTAAATGCTAGTGGGACACCAAAAGATCCTATTGTTATGAAATTAGCAAATAAACAATTTGTTATGGAACAAATTGCAAATGGACATAATCCATTTCAATATCATTTTATTGATGAAACTCCATTTTCAAAACATAAGGTAAAGAAAAATTTTGTTCAAATATATTTATCATAAGAAGTTATTAAAGTTCTGTATTAAAACAAACAATAGGATCGAATCCTTGACTTTAATGGAATACTGAACGAGTCATGTACTCTCTTTTTTTTCTGTCAAACCCCAAACCAATCCTTTGACGAAATTCACATGAAAGTTGGTCTTATAGGAAAAAATCACTTTTTTTCAGTCTATAATTTTGTAAATTCCTGTCCTTTTTCGAATGATTCTCTCGATAAGTTTCAATGAAAAATAGCTTTGCTAGAGATTAATTATTGATTTGTTCGAAGATCATATTATCATTCTTCCTTTGAGTATGATGATTAATGAGAGAAACAATCTATTAATTTTATTTCGCTTGTGAAGATCCATATAATCTAGCCGATTCACATATTATCCTACGTCATATTTTTCAGATGCTTTGCGATTATTTGTAATTCGAAAATATCTCGAAAGGTCACTAGCTGATTAAGAATGGGCTGCCTCAAAACGATTCTATTGAGATCTGAGGAACTCTAGATGATCAGTTCTGACTATCTGATCGTCTTCGGATACAAGAATAGGTACCATTAATTCAAACTCAACTAAAAAATAATAAATACTTCAATATCGAATACTTATTTAGAATCAGAGGTGGATAGCTCTGACTCTACTAAAATAGGAAAATTTATACTAATACTCGGCTCCGAAATTTTACCTGTCTATCACTACTTCTCAGAATATTTTTAAATTAAAATAGCGTGTAATATTTGTTTTAGTATAATCCTCAAATTGATCGTTTACAAATTCGTCTTGATGTTGGTCGAACACGAAATGAAGGTTTTCTTCAAATATATAATTGGACACGTCGTGATTGGTCATATGCATGTTATGATACATTTCGTCAATTATTTTCTTATCGTTTAATATGTCATCAACTTGGTTTACCATGGAAAAATGTTCTTGCACATTCAGATTCATTTTATTTATTTGATTATCAAAAATTACCAATATGGCAAGAAAAAATTGATTGTTCAGGAAATGAACCATCAATATCATCATGTTCATATACAAATGAAAATAATCAAATATGTTCAAAATTATTTTATATATCATGTTATGATGATAATATTTTTTATTCACTTAATTCAAAATTTCAACCAGAATTTTCAAATAATCTTGGTGGACATCCATTACCACATTCATCACCGTTCGTATATAGAATTTTATTTTTTTTTTAAATATATAAATTGTTTTGTTTATGTTCTTTCTAGAACTTATGAAAGTCCACAATCTTGGAATGGTATTCGTTTTGCAAATAGTGAATATGAAGAAGATTTATCATCATTAGATTATACAATAAATGATCAATCATTACTTCGTTATGTTTTAATATCTGAAACAAATGATTATCAACCAGCTATACAAACAATTTATCGTACACCAGCTATTGAACGTATACATATTGAACATAGTCGTTATATAGGTTTTGAATTTCTTTTACCAAAACAATCAATTTTATTTGGTTATAGTCGTATAACAAATTCATTAGATATTGCTATTAATGGTCTTGTTTATTATGGACAATCAACTGATGATAAATCAACATTTGATATATTATATGAACAAACAATAAATAATAATCCATTTAGTTTACTTAATTTATGTAATGCACATAGAATTATTAATGTTAAATATCGTCTTATAACATATTATAAATATGAATATGATTATCGAACATGTTCAAAATTATTTTGTTCAAATAATCCATATAAAATTGGAATAAGATTTTTTCAAGTAATATGAACACAAAAAAAAATATTTTTTTTCTTTTTAAATTAAAAATTTTCTTTTAAGGTTAATTTATTGAATAGTACATATCAAAATGATTGGATTGAAATTCATCGTGTAATTAATGGTAATGATGAATTATTAATTTCATTAACAAATGGTTCAAGTGATATAGCATGGAAACATTTATATAGTATTGAAAAAGGTTGTTTAAGAATAACAATACATGCATCAAGTGGAAGTAAAACAAATGGGTTTATGGCAGAAGTAACACTTTTTCCTGTAACACCATTTTGTAAGTTTAAGAATTAGTTTTTTTTTTAATAAAATAAAATTCTTTGATTTTAGCTACACGAGAAATAGTTCATCAGATATCAGATAATGTCTTTTTGGGTAATCAACAAGGTGTATTAAAATATATATCAGCTGGTGAACGATCAGCTAATATTTATTTTCAATCAAATACACTTATTTATAATGGTTATTATCGTTATAATTCTTCATCATTACCAATAAATTCTTTTCTATTTCAAAATTCTCAACGATTTTATTTTGGTAATAATTGGTTAAGTAGAAATTTAGGTGGAACATATATACAATGTTATAGTCAATCATTATCATCAATATTTAATGGTTATCTTTTTAATAATGTTTTCTATCGAAATAAGTAAATATTAATAAGAAAAAGAAAATTTTTTTTATTCTTATATTTTTCTTTTTTTTAGTAATGATTCTGTTTTAACTTTTAATGGAATGGAAATGTCAGCATTTTGTAATTTATATGCAATGCATAATGCAATTATGTTTAATGATGCATATGATAGAAATATTATTAATTTTGATTCAGTTGTAGCGAATTTTAGGTATAAATGTTTTTGTTTTTGATGAAATTTCATGAGAGATGAAAAAGCAAATTATCGACAATCATGATTAGTTTGTTTTTGTTTTATCTCGAATAAAGTTCTGTTCGGTAGCACTATAGTTCCTAAAAAGACGATTAGTATTTCGAGATTTTAATTATCAAAAAATTGTTTTTTATAGAAAATGATTATGTAATCTTGTATCTTTACCTGAGTCGCAATTAAAAAATAATTAAAGGAACAAAATCTAGGTGGTGGGGTATAGAAGCAACTTCCTTTAGTTTTGCTCTTTCCTTTTTTTTAAACACGAATTTAAAAAAAATTCGTTAATTTAGTCGTAATCAAGTATATAATAATACTGGTGTAAATATTTTATCAATGGTTGGTTTTGAAAAGATAACAGCACCATTTCCAGCAGTAGAAATGAATTTATTTCGAAATAATCGAGCTGTTGGTAATCTTAATCAACAATTATTTGATCGGTTTGTTCTTTTAAAATTTTCCTTTTTTTTTTGCTATAATAAATATTTTTATATATTTAAGAACGGGTGCTGTTATTGAACTTAGTAATCCAAGACAAATATATATGTTTAATACATTTGATAATTGGGATAGTCGATATGAAATGCGAACACAATCACGTCTTTTGTATGAAGAAAAAAAAAATTTATTCATTATTTAAAATTTATTTATTTAGTAAACCGAATCGTATGGAATCTCGATCAGTAAATGCATCATTAAATTTTTGGGGACGAATTGGTGATATTGATGATATTGGTGCACGTATTTATGATAAATATGATAATAAAACATTAATAGAAGTTAATTATTATCCACCATATCTTGATTCTACTCGTCTTCGACAAGGTTTTAATAAAAAAAATAAAAATTTTATTTTATTTTTATTTTTACATTTTTGTTTTTATGTTCAGGTAAATGTGATCCTGGTTGGATACTTGATGATACATTATGTTATATCTATTTTGGTGCTATAACAACTTATCATATTGCACAAGAAATGTGTTCAAGTATTGATGCTCGAATAACACGACGTGATACACCAATTAATCGTATTGTTATACTTCGTTCATTAGTACGAACATCACAATATCAAGGTTTAAATAGTGATGCTGTACCATCATCTGGTATTTGGTTAAGAAAAGAAAATCATAATGATATATGTCGAATATTTAATGATATGGAAATAATAGATATTAGTTGTAGTTCAACAGCTGCATTTATTTGTGAAAAAGGTAATTGAATTGTTGTTTTTTTTTATTTTAAAAGAAAATTTTCATTTGTTTCTAGAACAACAATTTGATGGTGTTAAATTAATTATTCGTGGTGATTTACTTATAGCTATATTATGTTTAATATTAATGATTATATTAATAATTATATTTCTTTTTTGTTGGTATTGTAAATCTCGTCAACGTCGAAAAGATAATTTTCAACGACAAAATTCTTTACGTCGTAGTGTTAAACAAGAAATGAATAAACAATCAACATTATCATTACATAAAACAAATGATAATACACTTATAAAAAGTTCAACATTATCAACATTAACAAATGGTACAACAATAAATAAATTACCATTATCATCATTATCATTATCAAGTCGTCCATTAAGTAGTGCAACAATTAATTCTGATAATGATTTATCAACATCATCACCAGTACATCATGATTTTTCATTATTAAAATTAAATCATAATATACCAAAAGCATCAACACCAGCATTAAGTGATGATACAAATTCTCAACGTGCACTTGTACTTAATACAAATACAGATCAATCAAGTGTTTATTCAACAACTACAAATGATTCAGCAACATTATATCGTAGTCGACGACGTTTTGAACGTATACAAACACCAATAAATCCTCCAATAGCTCCACCAATTACACATAGACGTTCATTACGTAATATAAATCAACATAATTTACAACAAGATTCAACAGCAAGTGTATCAACAGGTTCAGTATCACCACCACCAGCTTATGTATCACCAGCACATCATCCACGTCGACATCGTTCTGATCAACTTCATTTACTTACACCAAATAATGAAAAAAAAACATATATACAACTTGATTCACATTCACAAACAAGTAATATACGAAATGAAATACCACCACCACCACTTGAAACTGATATTTAATAATGAATCTCTCTCTTAGTTATTTTCTTTTTCAATATCATTTTTAATCTCAGGGATTTAACGGTGCTATAAAAGTACTTGCCATGAGTATATATTTATGTATAATCATGTACAGAGATATGATAATGAAATTTAAAAAAAAAACAAAACAAAAGTATTTTTTTGATGTTGTTTTAGCGACTATTACGTAACTTGTTTTTTTTTGTATACCGTCTTTGAATGTTATCTTTTCTTTTTCGTTTTTTTTTCTTCTTTAAATATATACCAAATAAATAAAAAAAAAGTTAGACTGGAATGTCTCGTATCGAGACTTGACTTATTTCATTTGATATAGAATAAAAAATATGTGAGATTATAATATTAAATAATTTTCAGATTTAAATATGACTTCTATGAATATTGATCTTGAACGTGTTCAATCATTTCTTTCCAAACAAGAATTAGTCAGTATTTTATTTCAAAAAATACTTATTTCTATATATATATATTATTCAGACTAATCGTTCAATTGTATTAGTAACATCAGGTGGAACAACAGTACCATTAGAAAAAAATACCGTTCGTTTTATTGATAATTTTAGTACTGGACAACGTGGTGCTGCTTCTGTTGAATATTTTCTTGAAAAAGATTATATTGTACTTTTTTTCTATCGTCAATCATCAACATTACCTTATCAACGTCATATAAAAAATATATTTGATGAATCACAAACAAATAAAAATTTTTATCTTGAACAATATAATAAACATAAAAATTCACTTTTTTTAATTCCATTTCAAACAGTAACAGATTATCTTAATGGTCTTAAACAACTTTGTACTATATTAAAACTATATGGTCGATCAGTATTAATTTATGCATGTGCTGCTGTTTCAGATTATTATATACCAAATGATGAATTAACAGAACATAAAATTCCATCAGGACAAAATGAATTAATTATTCAATTAAAACCTGTACCAAAATTATTAGGTTCTATTAAAGATGAATATGCACCTGATGCTTTTGTTGTTTCATTTAAATTAGAAACAGATGAAAAAATACTTGAAGAAAAATGTTTACAATCAGCAGAAAAATATAATCAAGATATAATTATTGGAAATATATTAAAAACACGTACAGATCAAGTTCGAATATATGAACGAATAGAAAAACAATGGACAATAATTAATCGATTAAAAGAAATTGAATTTCATATTATTGAATTTTTATGTGATAAACATCGAAATTATCAAATAAATACGAAATAAATACTTTTTTAAATAATTAATACTTCTATTATTCATTGTTTATGAATTTTTTTGTTTATTCAAACAGAGACAAAACGACTAGATGTATAACTTGAACAAAGTTTAATTAGAGAAGATGTCTGATTGCAAGAGTTTTCGAAACATACATCCATTGTAACTCAACTGAATCATTTATCCTTTGATACACAAAGAACTATGGGATATAGTTAATATCGTTTGTTTTATTATAGGTTTGGATAGAGACTTGTCGAATATAAAATAAATAACTCCTAAATTTTCAGTTCGCATAATTGATAAATGAAGAGAAGAATATATAACAAAACATGAACCTCATGGACTAAATCATAATTCATTCAATGTAGAAACAAATTCACATTCTTAATAATTATAATTATTATTTTTATTATCTTTTTTGTTGGTAAAAGAAAATAATTGTTTTAAGCAAATACACAGAGTATAAGCATTTATATTTGGTTGAAAAAAAATTTTAAAATGTTAGTAAACATTGTCTAATGAATAAATAATGCATTGCTATTATTTATTGACCACCACGAAGACGAAGAACAAGGTGGAGTGTTGATTCCTTTTGAATGTTATAGTCGGATAATGTACGACCATCTTCAAGTTGTTTACCAGCAAAAATTAAACGTTGTTGGTCAGGTGGAATACCTTCCTTGTCTTGGATTTTAGCTTTGACGTTTTCAATAGTGTCACTGGGTTCAACTTCGAGAGTGATTGTTTTTCCTGTAAGAGTTTTGACGAATATTTGCATACCACCACGAAGACGGAGAACGAGGTGGAGTGTTGATTCTTTTTGAATGTTGTAGTCGGATAATGTACGACCATCTTCAAGCTGTTTACCAGCAAAAATTAAACGTTGTTGATCAGGTGGGATACCTTCTTTGTCTTGGATTTTAGCCTTGACGTTTTCAATGGTATCACTGGGTTCAACTTCAAGAGTAATTGTTTTTCCTGTAAGAGTTTTGACGAATATTTGCATGCCACCACGAAGTCGAAGAACCAAATGAAGAGTTGATTCTTTTTGAATGTTATAGTCGGACAATGTACGACCATCTTCGAGCTGTTTACCAGCAAAGATTAAGCGTTGTTGATCAGGTGGGATACCTTCTTTATCTTGAATTTTAGCTTTAACATTTTCGATGGTATCTGATGGTTCAACCTAATATATTAAGATACAATAGTATTTAGTAATTAAACTAAATTGAAACATACTTCGAGTGTGATAGTTTTTCCAGTGAGTGTTTTGACGAAAATTTGCATTTTTGGAATCTGGATAAAAGCGAAAGATATATATATATAAGATTTTAAGCAAAAAAGTAAGATTACATACTTGTTTTGTAACTGTAGAAAATGTGTTGTTGAATAAGAAACTGTAATCGAATGAAAGTAAGCTTCAGCGACTTCATTTATATATCACAAGGAGGTGTGTGTTTTTTTCTTCTTCTTCCTTTCTTTTTTCCCCACTATACGAGGACTCAACTTTCGAACCGTGGACTTTTTTCTGCATTCTTACTTCTTTATTGCACCATCGAAAGAAATCCGTATTGTTCTGATTGTCAATAGATGATGTCAGAAAAGGGTATATTAGGAAAGTAAAACATTAGTAAAGCTTGCTTTTGTCATTTTTATTCATACGTTGTTTATTGTTGACATACAAAATAAAAGAGAAAAAGACCTGGATAGAAAAAGAAATTTTCAACCATGATATGTAAATAGTCTATCTCAACATATATTTTATAATAAGTAATCGCAATTGAATGTTATTCATTTTATTTTATCAAAAACAACAATAAACACAAAAAACAAAAAATTTTTCTTTTTCTTTTTCTTTTATAAAGTATGAATAGCTTTAGTCACATTATCTGACTTTAATTCTTTATGTTTACGTCTTTTCGGAAGTGTAAATGCTGATAGATTAATATTTATCTGTTCATTAGTTGTTAATGAAGATCCTATTATTGTTAAATTTTTTAATATTATTGGTAATATTTCATCAAGTAATTGTTTTTCTGTAGCTTTAAAATGTGATTTTTTCCATTCTTGTCGAAGTTCATGTAAGATAGTTTTATAATTAGCTTTTCGTTTAATACCTTTTAATGCAAGCATTTCAGGAGATATTGGAAAATGTGGTACTGTCCAATTAATTAATTGTTCAATTTCATTAAAATAATATTGATATTTAAGTAATTCAATAATTTTATCTTTTATATCTGAATCATATAAATATAAATCAACAAGTAAATCTTTATATGGTTTTAATGGATCATTTGATGATGATGAATTAAGAATAGATATTGAATCACGATATGTTATTAATAATTGAGATAAACGACGACAATCATTTGAATATTTCATACGTTGTTCAAATTTTGTTAACTAAATAAAATTTATTTTTGAATATAAAAAAATCAAATTTTGAATTATTTACTTCATCAATATTACGAATAAGTTTTAGTAATATTGTAAGAGCATGTGGATTAGTATGATGACATTTTTTCCAATGTTCTTCTATTTGATTTAAATCCATATCTGACGGTAGACCTAAATTAAAATTTGAAATAAATATTAATAAAAACAACAAATCATACCAAGATATTGACCAATATTTTGTTCAAGCATTATTTTTAATATTTGACCAGCATTACGTCCTTCAGCAATACGTTTTAATTCAATCCATAAACGTTCACCAGAAATATCTAAATAAAAATAGCAAATTAGATTTTTCTTTTTTTCTTTTTTTCTTTTACTTGCTAAACCATTAGCATTATCTCTTAGTGCTTTTAATGTTTCTTCATCATGTTTAGTATTGTCATTTGCAAGACGAGCAAAAAATCGAAAATATCTAAGAATACGAAGATAATCTTCTCGTATACGTTCATTAGGATCACCAACAAAACGAACACGTCGATGTTTAAGATCATCAATTCCATTATAATAATCATATACAGTGCCTTTTAAGTCTAAATAAAAATAATTTAATTATATTTATATATATATACACGGTTGGAAATAATATTATTCCAGGAGATATCGCTTATAATTTTCAATAGAAGAGATAATGAATTTTATATCAAATGAAAGCTCGTCTAAAATGGGTTTTATTCATATTAAATAATAATGTTTATGCAAGCTTTTTAATATCGAACATGACAAAACTTTCAGAAATTTAATACTTTTATTTTTGATAAGCTTTCATTTGATATAAAATTCATTATCTCTTCTATTGGAAACTATAGGTGATACCCCCTGGAATAATATTATTTCCAATCGTGTATATAATAGAACGATATTAACCAAGAAATAAAGCATTTATTGTGAGATCTCTTCGACTTGCATCTAATTGCCAATCTTGAGTATATTCTACAACAGCATGTCGTCCATCTGTAACAACATCAACTCTTAATGTTGTTATTTCAAAATTTTCTTTATCATCAATACGAGCTGTTATTGTTCCATGTTTTTCACCATTTAAATTAATCATTCGTATATTTTCATTTATAAACATTTGTTTAACTTGTTCAGGTGTTGCTGTTGTTGCAAAATCAACATCATGAGGATATATATTCATTAATATATCACGTACAGCACCACCAGCTACACGTAATTCATATTGATTTTTTTGAAATAATTCAGCTAATTTAAGTAAAGATGGTGTTAATAATGCACGATATTGTGGTGTATCTATTTTTTGTTTTATTAACATTTTTGATTGTGCACGATAACGAACTATTGTTGGTGTACGAGAATAATATTTTAATGAAGAAAATATATTTGAAAAAATAGGCTTGAATAAAAACAAGCGATTGTAATGAAAACATATTACCATCTAGAAAGAAGATAAATTATATAAGTAGAATTTTATAATTATTTTCAAGGTCAATTCAAAGTAAAAGTTGTTTTGTATGCAGATTAAGTCACTTTGGAGTCACATTATGTGACTCTTAATGGATTATGAATGTCCTATAAAAGAGTTGGACTCATCTTTGTTTGGTCAATGATATTTTCTGATCATATGCTAAGTAGTGAACTGAAAAAAACAATTATTTTTTATTTTTCATTGTATTATTAACTTTTATTCATGTCAAAAAAATATTCTAATCAAATATTATTGACACATTAAATTTCTCATTTAAAATATGTTATTTCTGTCAACAAACAACACACATTTATTAAGTAATAACAACAATTATTTTGGCTTCTTGTCAATTGTCATTAAAATTTTAACAAGTAAATATAAAAGTAAAATATAACCACTTTTTTTTTCTTTTCTTATTTTATCGAAATACATTAATAATATTTAATTCTTATATGGTGAAAATAAAAATATTGAAATTTTAATGGAAAAATCATTTGAAAAATTAAAAAATCTTGAACGTATATCTCGACAAACACGTCATCATCATGTATATTTAAATCAAATATATGAACATAAATTACATCGAGAATTAAATCATTTATTTAATGAATATGAAAAAAATTTTCAACGTCGAAAAGCACAAGAAAAACTTGAACGTGAACGAAAACAAGTACTTGATATTACTATTCAACAAATTGCACATGAACAAAAACGTCATTCATTATCAAAAGATCAAATAGAAAATCATGAAAAATTTCCTAAAATTAAAAATAATTTAAATGATAAAGAATATTCATTAAAATTACTTCCAAATGATAATTCTTGTCATCTTTTTTCAAATAAATGTCAATTATATCCATGTCAACCAATTTATCATTATAGAAGTTTTATTAAAAAAGAACATGATCAAACACTTCGAGAACGAAATTCATCTGTAGAAAATTCTCATACTAATTCTCATTTATCTTATCTTCAAGAATTAATTTCAAAAATTCAAGAAGAAAAATATGAACAAAATCATCGACAATTATCATTAACAATACATAATCAATATCATCTTGCTAATCGACATATATCTATGGAACGTAAAATGTCAGGTCTTAATGAACAAAGTCGTTTATTGCATAAAAAATTATCTGATAAAAAAAATTATGGTTATATTAAAGAAAATCAGCCTGAATTAAAACAAGCTATTCAACGTTATTATAAAATGTCTGCAAGATTTTGTGGATAATAAATATAATTTATTTTCTTTTTAAACATCTTCAAATTCAAGATCATTTTTTATGTCTTTGTTACTTTTTTCTTTTGATACAGTTGATGCCATAACACTTTTTAAAATATCTTCAGTTAACATCATACTACTATTCCATGTATTCTATAGAAATAATAAATTTAGAATCAATTAAATAATTTTATTAACATACCACAAATGTAAAACTATCATCTACTGTATGATCACGTGCATAATTTAAATTTATTTTTGAACCTTGTACAGCTACTGGACTTTTACGAGCAATAACATGTGCTAATGATATAGCCGCATCAAGTAATGCTTCACGAGTATCAAATACACGACTAAGAATAATCAAAAGAAAGAAAAATTTTGTTTTTCTGTTATTCAATTTAAGACATACGATTTTTAGTAATTAGTCTTTAAAACTTTGAATGACTAATAAAATATAGGTAGAGGAATGTTTCAATGTCAGATGAATTTCTATAGATGTTTTCTTGTTTACTTCTATTATCATCATGAAAGATATTGCTCTATTTCGTTGTTTCTTTTTTTATAACACTTAAGAATCGAGGAAACTTTCTCTGACAATAAGCGAAAGTTGACTACTATAACAGAGCTTCTGAACCTTCAGTATGTTTATTTTGTAGTTAAAAAAAAAGATTTCTTTCTACTTACACAATTACAGGGCGTCCTTTGGAGGAGACATTCGGTCTTAATGGGCCAATTTTTTTCTATTCTTAGTTTATGTAAAAAGAGTTTTTTTTTCTTTGAAATAATCTTATTTAGTTGTTTGTTGTTACTTAAACAACGAATTAAAGCAATATTTTACACTTTTTCAATGTAAGACTTGCTCGAAATTTTTTGGCACGTTAAGACCGATGGTCCCTTCCAAAGGACATTTTTTTATGCTATCATTATGTACCAGTAAGTCGGTTAAAAATTTCCGGAATGATTTCATTAGACAGCCTGATGTTATGTTTAGAGATATCACACAGAAAAGTAAAAATTCGCAAGTTTTACAAATCCTACTAGCACTTCTGATACTCAGTTTTAAGAAAGTTCTTTTTTCACTCTATGTCTTCTATCAGACTACCAAAGTCTAAACAAATATTAGTTTTTGCGTAAATGGTTATAATACATCTTCTATAGCGTTTTTCATAATGTCCCTTGAGAGGAACATTCGGCTTTAAAGGCATAAAACTGAGAAAATAAGTTTAATGATGAAATTCCAAATGAGAAGATAGATGTTTTGATACGAATACATTGCCTTTGAAGTACACGATTCTATAATTTCAAGTTTATACGTTCCACTACCTATGAAAATATTTACCTGACAAGTCCAATTTGTTGTGCTTCGTTTGAATCAAATGTTCGTGACGTAAAAACAAGCTCACGAAAGCGACTATGATCAGTAATTAATTTAGGTAAAATTTGTAATGTACCTACATCAGCTGCTAAACCCATATCAACTTCCTATAAATACAAATATAGTAGTGATATTTACTTTATATAAAAAGTATGAATACTTTAATAGAAAATGTTGCATCACGAGAACTATAACGAATATCACAACAAGCTGATAGATCAACACCAGCACCAATACAATGACCATGAATAGCGGCTATTACTGGTTTTTCACACTGAAAATCATAATTTCATAATTAAAAGAAAGAAAAAAATCAACAATATTATTTACTTTATCAACTGCTCTTAAAGATGCTTGTGTTCGTTGTATCATACGTCGAAGATGTAATGCTTTTCGTGCTATATCATCAATAGAACCAAGTTCAGCAATAGCACTAGTTGATAAATATTTAACATCAATACCTAAAATATACGTAAAATAAAATATGTTAATTAGTGAAAGAAGAAAATTTACCAGCAGTAAATGCTTTGCCAGAACCAGTTAATACGATAGCTCGACATGTCTTGTCAATGTTTAATTGTTCGAAACATGTTTTCAATTCACTTTGAAAAAAAAAAAATATCATATTAATATAGAGAAAAAAAGAAGTATTCTACTCGAATAATTCTTTGTTCATAGCATTAAGTTTTGTTGGTCGATTTAATTCAACAAGAGTTACATGCGGTTTCGGTTGACTTAATTTTATTGTTTCATATGTAGGTAATGATGACATAAATCGATTCATTGATCGAATCATTTGATGAACTATATTAAATAATTTTTATTTGATCAAAAAAATAAATAAAAACGACTTACTGGAATGCACTCGAAACATGTTGATCACGCAATCAATCTTTAATATTAAAACTATCTATAATGATATGATATGAAATAAAAAATTTACTCATTGTACTATAAAATTATTATTGGATTTAAAGTACAGTCAGTTATTAAGATCGATAGAGGGCGCTGAACATCAATGTATTTAACATAATGTTTGAAAAAGCAGTATTTTTTTCCGTAAGATACGTTATTCTATATTTAAAAAAATGTGATACATAAATCTAGTGTTAAACAAATGTAGTTTGTTAAATATGATGAACATCTAATTATATATTGTTTCATTCATAGTATAGAAAATCAAATTTACTTATCGGTTACAAATCTCCAACTTCAAATGTTCGAATTGAAAAATATAAAAATATTTATATTACAAATTTTATAGTGAGGGTCTTTATTATACACAGATCGATATGATAAAGAAATTGACATTGTATGTAATACTTGCTCAAGTCTACCATGATGCGCATAAAAAAGTATTTTCTATTGAAACATCCGTTTTTGTTTTCAAAACATACAAAAAATTGCTACATATCTTATTTATTAATTCGAAATTGTATTTTTTTTTGGTTTAGTTCACTCACTGAAGCTATCATCTTTACCAAGTACCCTCTTATGTATCGTCTTCGAGTGGGTGATCTAAAAGTTATAGATTTCGAAATACCTTTCTATTAAATGTGTAAATAAAATAATGATTCATGAATTACAGAAAATGATTAATTCTGATAATCTTTTTGTGTACTCAAAAAGTGAGTACACTCTAGATTTGGTCAGTGTGTCCGTCCGTCCGTCCCGTCGTTTACACAATAACTCTTCACAACTACATCCGATTGTGCTGAAATTTTGTGCACAGAATTGTCTCATCAATATCTCGATTGAGAGAAGAAGTTGAGAATGATCCGTTAAGAAATGATTGAGTTATCGAAAAAGTTGTCATTATTGATCGGACCATTCCTGAAGGGCCGCTGTGCCTAAATATGTGTCGGGTGACTAGCGATTTTAGGGTGTTCTAGATACATGGTTTTGTCGTTACTAAAAAGAGTTATCAAATGGAAAAAATTCGAACTCGATAACTATTAAGATTGATGGATTATTATGAAAATACTGATGCCTCCGTGTATCATATATCTATCATAGATCCATGGGGTTACCTATGACCATAATCTCGCTAGATACAAGCCCTAATCCGTTCTGAAATAACTCCCCCTACCCAGTTTTCTAATCTGAACTCGTTTTCTATGATTTCTAAAGATATTATATCACTCTGGGAATTGAGTCAATAATAACTAGATAGGGTCGCCTACAGTGTCCTTCATACTAACTTAGCTCTCCAGGCTTCTTATTTTTATAATTTAGTGACAAAAGATATATCTTGTAGAGAAATAAGCCTAGGATATCGTGCGTCAGGTGAGAAAATTTCAAAATACCACCTCCCGGAGTGTAATATTTCGAATTTACGCAGTTTTTGACTTCTAGCACTTTTTTAACTTCATAACTTCCTCACTTGAGCAGAAATAATTTGTAGACTAAACTGTTTTCTGTTCAATTGAGATGTTCTAGACCTTAAATGGCCAAGCTGTTCACGAGATATGGTGAAAATGCTGAGCATACATTCAAGATAGCTAGTTTTTAGACAGGCCGATCAAAATCAATTTGTCGTCAATTATTTTTATTTTTTGAAGTACACATAACACTCGGATTTAAATCCAAGGTTTTCACATTTATTAAAAGTAAAGTGTGAATTTTGTTGTAGGCCAATTCTAACTAATTTCAACCAATTTCAGTTTCAATAGATGATCAGTGGATCTATTTTACTTTCCTAGCAGGACTATATTGGCAGTTACGTCCAACATTATAATACTTTCTCTTATCTGATTATATTATACAAAGCTTGATAAGCGAATTGAATCGCTTTACTACAATAATCAGTATCGCAATTCAAGGGGAGATACAAAACCATAAATCCGAAGGCGAAACTCGAATAATCCAAAGCTTAAAAAGCTCAAAAATTGCCCAATATGTAAAACCTAAAACTCAAATGTTTTGGGTTCGACAAGGGCACATATCTAAAATACATACCGTGATAAATAAGAAAAAAAACAAGAATTGAGCAAAGAGCATAAAGTTGGAAATTTTTTATTTTTTATATACCAATGAATGCCATGTTTTTTTTGCTATTTGACGCCATCGTAATTCATCAGATAAGAATTGAAATAAAATACCTTATCTCTATTCAAACAAGCTGTTTGTCTAGATTGTTGATTTATTAAACAGAAACACGATCTCATGTCTAAAACTCGTCAGCCATCGTTGGTAACGGTGTAGTCGAATTTTTGTGAATGAAGGAATATGTGAAATCTATGTATACTAAACTTCGTCTGATACTGTTTTTAATCCTCAGATTTGAAACCTCAGTCTCTCCTGATCATACTTTAATTATGTTATCAATTGTAAGTAATAGTTTATATCAGTTTTCCCTGATATGGAAATTTAGATCGTGTCAGTAGGTAACGTAAAATGAGTCCCCTTCTTATTCTTAAACTTTTTCTAACTTATCAAAATCTTATAAGGTCTTTAATCCATATGATCATGCTTAGATTTACATGGGTAAAATCATAGGTGCTCAGTCATTTTTAAGAGAAGATGCTTTTTATTGAATTACTTTAGGTTAATGTTAGATCGAAAGTGGAAAAGAAATAGGTTTGATCGAGAAAGTTTTGTAATTTCTACCTGAAATACAGACGATTCAGATCATTGTTTAGAAACATCTGAGGAAGGAGAAATTTCCTTCCTTCTCCCCATGTTATTACGACGTTTGAAGCTTGTATTTTAATCGTCGATGAAAGATCACTATACTATCGCAACCTCCAAAGAATTCTTGTTTTCAATATATTGTCTTCCTGATATGAGATTTTTAAGGAGAGCGAATGCTTTGTATTTACTTTGGATCGTATTTCAGGCACAATATATTGAGAATCACAATCCTTTCAAGGATCTGTTAGTCTCGTGCCCTTCTACGTGTAATTAAAATATGAGCTTTAAATACTGTAATACGTTGTAGAAACCTCTCCTTCCTTAGATGTCTTTGAACAACTATCTGAAATCTAAGGTATATGAGGTAGAAATGACAAAACGTTTTTGGCCAAACCTATTTTTCTTTACTCTTGACCTAATCAGCAAAAAATATTCTATAAAAAACGTTTTTTCCAAGAAATGGTTAAATACCCATGAGTTTACCCACATAAGATTCTATATTTCAAGAGAAGATGACAAAAGATAATTAACGCACCAAACAGTATTCACATGGTCCATCCAGACTGGAGACGCATCTAAGAAAACCATACGATGAAGAATTTGACTTTGGAACAGGTTCTGTTTACTTTAAAAAAAAAAAATTGTGACAAAGTCATTATCTTGAGAACAAGAGATATCTTTATCGGAGAACAGATGAAACCGAAAGATGGATGAAGCAGTTACTGTTGATAGAGAGGCATCTTAGTGTGGGTGGAAAGGACACTCTCAAGAGGTAGAAGAGAAATACTGTATATTGGGTGAAACTATAGGTTTAATATTTCATAAGCCAGTATTGCACTGTTAGTATTCGTAGCTTATTTTAATAGCTACTACTTTCAATTTTTTTAGACAGACAAAACTAGGTACTAAAATCATCGCATTTGAAAACGCATATTTACTGTAAAATCATCATCACCATCATTGATCTTTACATCCTTTTGATAGATAGAATTTCTCAAAAACGTCTGTCAAATTATACTTGAAGTCATATTAATATGGGCATATAATGAAAAATCTCTCCGTTCTATATATGGAATATCCGGCACTAAAGAGTTAAAAGAGGATTGATTTTTCACGGATTGAATGATGTATCAGGCTCGCCGGTTTTCTAACATCCTTTGTCGTTTAAGTCGAGAATTTCAACTAGTTCGTTACTGAGCGGTCCAATCAGTTGAACAAAAATTCAACAGATTCCAAGATGGCCATCGATATATCTATAACAGGTCGTTCAAAATATGTCACCATCAGTATTTTGAGAATATCTTTGTTAATTTTTATCGCTTAGAACCAAACATCCTGTTATGGCCTACATTTTTAGATGTGGTCATAAGGATTTTTCTCTTTATCTTTATAATAGTACATATGAATTTTTGTTCTTCCTCTTTCTCTATTTTCTTAGTTACGCATCACGAATTTTTTCCTTTTGTCTCATATATGTATATGATGATTTTTTCTATTCTTCTGCTTTTTCATTCTTCCATATTATTTTATAGATGTTCGTTGCGTGTTGGATTTTTCTTTCATATTCATTATATGTGAGATTTTTCTGTCTTATGAATTTTTTGCTTCTGGTTACCACTCTATCTATAGTTTTCGGCTATTGTGCAGAGAGAAATACAGAAATAAACTACAAGTGAAATATAGAACGCACATTTTTGGAAAATATTCACCGCAAAATTCTGCACGAAACAGAAGACTCTATTGAATTATATGCTTTTTCTTTTATTCTTGCAACACTATAAATGTAAGCCAATGTATCATATACAGTTTTCGAAGTTTTTAGTTTTTATCAATTTTTTCATGCATCATCTGAATTCCTATATCATGATAAATTTTCTTATGACACATCCTCAGCTTCTTGTACGATTCAAATTGTGCTTAATATCGTTATTTAAAACGGGCTGAGTCATGATAGAAGCGAAAGCGATATAAGAGTTAATATGATGTGCGAAGAAATCTGAAAAAAATTGAAAACTTGGAAAATTTGTATATGGTGCATGTGCTCAGGTTTATGGTATTCTAAAAATGAATGAAAATGCATTTGTTGAATAGAACATTCTGTTTTGCGCGGAATTTTACAGTAAATCTTCTGAGAAGAAGTTTGGTTCTTAACAATGAGATGAAAACTAACAAAGATATTTCAGAATTATTAAGATTGATATTTATTCTGGAACACTCGTTGTATGATATGTAACTATTATATCAACGATCACAAACAAATGCGATATAGGAAGGAGAGGCATAAATCTTTAAATCTATTATGACGTAGGTAGCAATCTTTGACATACTTAAAGGTTTATTGGGAATGCTATGAGACTGCGTGGAAATTAAAGATATTCCAGAAATTTTGGATTCCAAGTCTTTGTTCTTTCCCTTGTGTGGGAAAAAAACCAGAATACATTCTGTATCTTCTTTACTTTTAGATCCAAACTAATTTTAATCAGCTCTTCCTCCATTAGTATAGCACTAAACAACATGACATCAAAATTATCACCCGAACAACAAAAAAAGCAAGTTGAAGATTTGATTATCTGCGCCATTTGCTTGGATTATTTTGTCGATCCAAGAATATTACCATGTTCGCATACATATTGTCTTCGATGTATTAGTAAGATAGTCTCTGGTGATCGTGGACAATTTGATTGTCCTATGCGTGATGGGACAACGATTGAAAGGAATCGAATCGATTCATTACCGATCAATCGAGTTGTACGTGATATGGTTGATGTCTTACCTCATGTAGTAGATATAAATGATCAAAATAAGGAAACATGTAAGTATTATATTTTATTAATATTTAATGCAAAATTGTTCAAACCATGTCAAAGTTTTACAAATTTTATAAAGGTTACAGATCAACCACTCTATATACAAATGACCATACTCCATGTGTTTGTTTCTATGGAAAACCTTCATTCTTATGATCCTTTCGTCTATCTTTACTATATACATTTTAGTTCAATGCTATGAATGTTTATCGACTGTAGCTGACTTTTGGTGCACTGATTGTGCAGTTAGTTACTGTACAGAATGTTGCACAAATTTCCATAAAGGATGTAGATTTTCACAACATCGTCGAGTACCCATTAATGAAAAACCGGCCGAACTCAAATCATGTGACAAACACCGTGATCAAAAATTAAGATATTGGTGTAGTTGTGAGAAACTAATCTGTGCCGATTGTCAGCTATCCATAGAACATAGGGGTCATACCCCCGCTCCTTTAACCGATGTGATACTAGACATAATAGAAAATGTTGGTGTTGAACGATAACTTCATCATTTATTGCATAAAGATGACTTCTTTATGTTATAGTTGAAAACTGGATTCAGGGAAGCACAAACATCTCTCCGCCAGACGATAGCTCAAGGAATGCTCATAAAAAGTGGCAATGAAACTATCATTATTGAATTGATCACTCAGGCTTTTAATTCTTTACGTAAGACAATTAATAACTATGAGGAAACACTAAAGAATCAGATCCATGCAATTGAGGAAAAAAATAAGATGCCGGTTGACAATTATCTGGTGTCATTGCAAAACAAACAAATAACGTTGACCAAACACACTAAAGACTTTGAAAAAATTCTTTCAACTAACGATCATACACAGTTATTGGAAATTAACGGAAGAGTAACAAACTATTTCGAAAAGCTTATGACAGAATTAAAAGAATTGAAACAACCCATTAAAACTGAATATCGGATTGAGGGTATCAATCAGTTGCAAGCAAATATCAATGACATTCTCAAACAAGTATATGTTGTCGAGCAAAAACCAGGTAATTATATTGATAATTAATTTGTCAAAAAATGAAACATCTCTCATCTAGACATTCATGATAGTACTATCGCTGAAATTTGATTAGATTTCCTACAATTTCTTAGAAATAATCTATTTTTTACGTCAACAATTTTTTTCATAAACCCATAGTCATTGTTCTAAGTATCGCAACTAAATTATCAGAAATTTAATAGTGTAAAAAGGGACCAACAATCAAAAACCAAAATTTAGTACACTATTTAACTGTTGAATCATATTAAATGAGATCAAGTGAGACATCATACAATGTTGAGACTAGATGAAAACAGATAGCATGTCAGCTACATAATCAATAGGATCAGTCAATATTTTGCGCAATTCACTTTAAACTAAAGAAATTGTCAGGTTTTGCTCAAATCCATACAAACTTTCACTTCTACACTTTAAACTGAAACATCAGCCTCAAATTATAAATTATTTTCTGTATTCTGAAATTTTAATGATGTTGTATCGCTCTTTGTGCAACAAATACTAACATGAGAGTTTGTTGAAAAGTTGAGCAACAAATCACGATTATATGTTGTACTGTAACCCACTATGTTATAACTTACAAACTCTAGAATTACCAGTTGAATTAGATTTAATAACAGGGAGAAATAGCAAAATATAAATCCGATCAGTTCTGCTGATCTTTTTACTGGAGCTGACTAGAAAATCATGGAAATATAGTAGTATTTTCGATCGAGAATATATCTTTTCAGAAATAGGGTTTTGTAACATTTTTTTGGAAACTAAGTTACATGAGGATTTTCTAACGTGTTTAACCAAATATTCCTGTGAAGGATGCGATATTCTGGTTCAGGTATTTTGACCAGCGAAAGTGTTGGTACAATGGGCAAATCTAGCGAAATTCTAAAATAAACTAGTAGAAAACACTTGAACTGCGTCTATATATAGTTTTTCCATTTTGTAATCGAATCCACAAACACTCCTTGTAATTCAGATGTGTCAGAAGTTCAGTGAAATTGGTCGAGATTGCACTAAAACGACGTCTTTTTGAAGATATCCAGCTAGTTTTTGAAGTCCCTACATTTTTTTCACATCTAAACATCTGCAGAGGTCTAAATTGGACTAAGAATGTGTCTAAACAAGGATTAATTAGTTTTTTTAAAATATCAGTCTCTAGCAATGCTGATGTTCATTGTCATATCTACACACACACACACACACAGACGTCTATAGATAACTAAATGTATATATTTACAAATTCACACGTTTCTCTATGAAATTTATTTCTAACTGATTTACTTACGACTAATTGTATGACAGAATTGATGCTCGTTCTTGATTATACAAGCCTAATCTCTCGCGTATAGGTAAACCGGAAAATTCTAAAGAGAAAAGAGCAAAGATCGGACGACTGGAAATGACAGTATCTACTCCATATCTACTTTTTATACGTAAATATTAAATTCGAAGTTTGTAACTGAGCTGACAATCTATCGTAGGGAATGTTTTATAGATACGAAAAGTTCGAATGAAAGCCGTCTGATTTATCCTGGAGTTTTCCAACCATTTCCGATTAAATATATTCCTCTTCCTTAAGAATAGAAATGAAATAATTGCATAGTGGTGTATAGATAGAGATAAACTACACATTTTGTAATAAAAACTAGAACAAGGATATTCAAAATGAATCGAAAACATCTATTCTAGTTTTCATTCTGTTTCAATTGTGCAGTTTAATACTTTTGTATGGATGTATTATTTTTATCAACACTAAGTATATTATCTTCTGCAATCATTTAACAGTTACGTACTGCCAATGTATATGAAAATAATGCTTAATCTTATTTCTTAACTATAATTTTTATGCATACCTGGAACTCTCATTTAGAAAGTCAACAATTCGCGACACCTGGTACTTATCAACCGCTTGGTCAAACACGTTTATTTTTTATGTGACTATAAATCAGCACAATTTCTTAAAACATTTATTTTGAGTAAAAAGAAGTAGATGAATAGAACTCTTGTTGTAAACGTTAATTTATTCTATGATTTATCCACAGTTACCTATACTAAACTTTTCATTTGTAGGAAGAAAAATAAGTAGATAATACGTTAAAGGTCGTACTAATCATTAAGTTCCTTTGTCAACTATAATCTATCGAAGAACTTTTTAATCTGTTTTGAAATAATACGATAAAGAAACAGCATCATCCTCAACAGTATTCGATTGTCATAAGATTTTAACCGTTATGCCAACTCGAATGATTTCCTTCCTAGTAAACAAGATATTAGAATAGAGCACTTGTGCAGAATGTGGCAAATGCCGTTATGATCATTGGATAGTTATGCAATGTTGGATCAACGCATAGTATAAACGTTAATTCTGAAATAAAAGAGATATAAGTGAACAGAACACTGATCCAACTGATTCATTTGATATGCTATCCTCACTATGCTTAGCAATTTTACAGTTTTGTTGTAAAGTAGACAGAATAGGCAAACATGATTGTTGGCAATATTGGAACTATTCAATTGTGACGTGAGTAAGGATGAGCTACTGAATCAAAATATTTATTTTAGTGTTATGCAAAATGTATTCACTAAACCTACTGGTGATGGTAATTATTTATCTGATTGATGTCTCTTGACAAGTTTATTTTTCTTAAACCTCGGCTTTCGTGTGCATAGCATACATGAACGAGATCATCTAGCAACCTGGAAATGGATGGTGCGATTCATTTGAAATATGATCCTCAAATATCTTTGATAATTAAAAACTTTGTTTCATAGCGAGAAATATTGTTAAACGTAACATCCAAAATAAGAATAACTTCTTTCTCATATGATCTTTCGTTGACTAGTTGGTTCACAAACATAGACATGAAGTGAGTGAAATATATGAGTGAGATTATTGTAAGAATTATTCTCAGTCGTTCACCCTGACATATCTGAAAAGTGTCTTTGCCAACTTTTTGTATTGATGAATGCCATATTATTGAATAGAAGGATTGGAACGACAATGATCAAGATGATTCAATTGTTATGTAGTTTTTGTTTAGTAGATGATTCAGCACCATTATATCTAACATAAGAGAACACGGTAGATGAACAAGATCATTGGCAGCGTTGTTTTGATACATGAATCTTGTCATCTCCGATCAGCATAATGATTTATAGCATTTGTTTGGACAATATACGCTAATAAACGAATCAAATCATTGGGAAATAAATGTTAGTATATCATACGATCCTTTCAGAGATAAATATAAGTTAGACGCTTTCATTCAAAGTAGATAAGATCAATGAATAGACTTAGGATGACGCTACTTCAGTAGTTACATGATCTTTGACAAACATTAGCAACAGGCTGTCTTAACATCGTAGTGAAGACAAAAGATGAACATCGCAGTGATATGAATTATTCATTCGGTGTGATATCTTTCAAAAATGACCATGCATCATCTTTCATTTATCTGATAGATAATATTTGAACAAAACTCTAAAATTGAGAATCATTCATTTGTTAGATGTTGTTCGATCACCAGAATGACTCACAAGCCTTTAATCTAGCTTCAAAATGAGATCGTAACATAAGTGAACCAAATTATTGGGAGCGATTTAAGCGTTATAGTCATTCATTAACAATGTTATTGTACGTTAGCTATGATTAATATGTTTATGTTGGTTTCAGATAGATGAAATAAATGAACAAAACTTTCGTTAGAATTATATATTTGATATATGATGATGAATTAACTGAAGATCTTTCCATATATATTTTAGATTGACAATAATAAATGAATATGATAATGATCATAGTAATTCCTTTACTACATGACATATTGCCACATAACCATAGTAGAAGTTCTAATTTGAAGATATTCTTATTGATGAGTGAATGATTAGTGCAACATGTTGTTCAGCTCCTTTGTGATGTAATGTTGAATAAGGTGAGGAAATGTCAAAGTTTGTTTCGAAGTGAACAAAAGAGGTGAAGAGAAGTTTGTTAAGGACTGTTCGTTTGTGATGTAATGTTGGATTAGGTAAGGACATGACAAGATTTGCTTCGAAGTGAGTAAAAGAAGTGAAAGAAGTTTGGTAAGGACTGTTTGTTTGTGATGTAATGTTGGATTAGGTAAGGACGTGTCAAAGTTTGCTTCGAAGTGAGCAAAAGAAGTGAAAGAAGTTTAGTAAGGAATGTTCGTTTATGATATAATGTTGCATGAGATGAGAAAGTGTCAAGATTTGCTTCGAAATAAACAAAAGAGGCGCAGAGAAGTTTGTTCAAGAATATTCGTTTATGATGTAATGTTGGATGAGGTGAGGAAGTGAAAAGGTTTGCTTCGAAGTTAATAAAAGCGGTAAAGAGAAGTTTGGTAAGGAATGTTCGTTTGTGATATAGTGTTGGATCAGGTAAGGACGTGACAAGGTTTGCTTCGGCATGAGCAAAAGAGATGAAGAGAAGTTTGTTCAGGAATGATCGTTTGTGATGTAATGTTGGATCAGTGAGGAAATGACAAGGTTTGCTTCGAAATGAACAAAAGAGATGAAGAGAGTTTTTATCAGGAATGTTTGTTTGTAATGTAATGTTGGATGTGGTGAGGCGGTGTCAAGGCTTGCTTTGAAGGGAACAAAAGAGATGAAGAGAAGCTTTATCAGGAATGTTCGTTTGTGGTGTAATGTTGGATGAGGTGAAGAAGTGGCAAGGTTTGCTTCGAAGTGAACAAAAGAGATGCAGAGAAGTTTGGTAAGGAGTGTTCGTTTGTGATGTAATGCTGGATTAGGTAAGGACGTGGCAAGATTTGCTTCGAAGCGAACAAAAGAGGTGAAGAGAAGTTTGGTAAGGAGTGTTCGTTTGTGATATAGTGTTAGATGAGGTAAGGACGTGACAAGGTTTGCTTCGAAGTGAACAAAAGAGGTGAAGAGAAGTTTTTTCTGGAATGTTCGTTTTGTGATGAAATATTGGATGTAGTTAGGAAGTGATAAGGTTTGCTTCGAAGTTAACAAAAGAGATGAAGAGAAGTTTAGTAAGGAATGTTTGTTTCTAATGTAATGTTGGGTAAGGTGAAGAAGTGGCAAGGTTTGCTTCGAAGTGAATCAAAGATGTTAAAAAATTCTTCATATATGCGTTTGTGGCAACCAATAGTTCTTAATCCTCTTGTCCAAAAACACATTTTTGGCTCCCTTGCCTCTACGTTTATACATGCGTTAATAAAAAGCAGACAAAAAAAGATGAACAGTTTTGTCTGCGTGTACGGTAAAGGCAAGCAGTCGCTTGCGTCCTAGAACATATAGCAATTTATTTGTTGCGGATGTAGCAAGTGTACTGTGTGCTTTTTATAATTTAACAGTAAACAATGAAATAAATGAATAAAATTACGTAGAAAGATTTTTAAAAATTTTAGGGAGGTTAGTAGTATAGAAGACTGCAATGTACGATATGAAAGTACCGCATAAATATAATTGAATCAAATGGGTTATTGATTGATTAATTAATGGAACTAATAGATGGCCTGTTTTATTGTTTGATGTTGTGTTTTGATGAATCATTTATATATTGGTTTAATAAATATCTATTTATCAAACGAAAGATAAAAGGGAGAAGTATACTTTTTCTTATGATTGAATCCTAAACGAAAGATTTTCTATTTTTAAAACAATAGGAATTTTTGTTGCCGTCTGAAAGGATGAAAGATTTTAAACGATGTCATAATATTCTAAGGTTGGGTATCTAGATTTATAAGACAGGCAATGTAACAGTTTCTTCTATAAACCATTTCATACTCATCCTATGATTTTGAAAATTTTGCTATAGCAGAATTAATGTTTTCGTAGGATCAACATATACTTTTCTGAGTTCAAAATGTTTTAGTGAAAGACGATTTGAAATATGTAAGATTGTCCGCTGATAGGCTTTCTTTTTTTTCGATGCTTTTAGTTTTGATGGTATAAGGATTAGAATGTTTTGCGTAAGCTCCGATTTAGTTACTTACGATTTTTGAGTATTGGTATTCAAATTCGTTGCATGGCGTCTGCAGTTTTTACGACGTAGTTATGAAAGCTCTTATTTGGCTAAATTATAGAAGCAGGATCATGTTGAATACATTTTAACAGAGACGTCCCACGTTTCTGATAACATCATTCGTTCTACACTGCTCACCATGCGCCAGCAGAATTGAACAATTCGCCTCGTTGAACTAATATAACGTGGTCTGTGGACGTCTGACCTGATCCTAACGTCTTCCAATGTGCTGAACAACGTTCTTGGGCGGAGCCTCACACTGTCCTCTCTGCTGAAACCATATCTGATCGTACTCACATGCTAAAGCCAGTTACACTTGAACCGTCATGTTGTATGGTGCGATAAAACCACTTCTGTCTCCACCTTTACGCTGTGAGGTGTGTTAAAATCATTTTTTTCTCTCATTCTCATGCTGTGTAGTGTAATCAAACGAATAATGTAAAGCTACGTACTGTAAGGATACTCATGTGGATGTACGAAGATTTCTCATAATCTGCAAGTTTAATGCTATGAATATCTATTGGAGAGTTTACCGGAATATTCGTGCGTTAGACAAAAAATGCTGAAAACTTTCAATTTCTTTGGATACCTGAAAATTTTGGAGTTTCCAACCTACTACACCAAAAGCATTCAACGTTCTCTACTATAAAAATACATGGTGAAAGATAGAGCAATGAGAAGCTTGTAATTATCCAGCGTATTAGTACTATGACATCTGTGAGGATTTCTTAAGTTTTCCTATAAAAATCACTTTATTAAATTATCTCGATAATTTATGAAATCAACTCATAACGTTTTGTTGTGCATTTCTCTAAAAAAACAAAAGTTGATTCTAATTTTTTTCTGTAGTGAGTTATTATTGACATTCGCAATTAATCCTTTCTTGATCATACGTAGGACAGTGTTCATAAATAAGTTGATGAAAAGCATCCATTGTTTGTTGCACCATGTCTATAGTCCTTTTAGTCTTACGTGAACATATTTTTGGAAATGGAAATTTCTTCGATGTTCATTTTTGAAATAATTTGATCTCAACGTTCCTTCTTCATAAAATGACAGAGAATTCAGCGATCTACATCCCAGAACACTCTTCGTCATAATAAGGAAGAATTTCTCAAATGGTCACTGGAAGCTATGCGCTTAGATAATTGATGACAGTTCGTCTAGAAAAGTAGTACAACAAGCTTCAATAAAAGCATACACCAGTTTACAATGATGTATATATTCTGGAATCAACATTTAGTTGATCCTCTTTACTAAATACAAAACATGACTTGGCGTCATCATTAAAGAGAAAAATGTCTCGATCTCATTTTTATGGTCGTATTCTTTTCTAATCATGCTATATACCATCTATTAAGTTATCAATCTACTAAATTCTAAATTCTTTTTATTGAACCTATGCCTTCTGAAAATACATCATGTGCTATAAAAGAGTTCTGAATAGCGCCTCCCTCTATTCCTTACATATAACATGACAACTGCAATCTTCTTCTCAATCCCATATTTCATTTCAATTGCATAATATCTCTCATAACAAGAATAAAAAAAAGTACTTAATCATGAACTCTGTGATAATTGCTATTCGACAAGCACGAACGCACCAACTCGTACTGGTGAGTACGATTGCATAAGACCGTATACGGCAAGAATCTTCCAATTATGCCAATTAGAAAAACATATACAAATACTCCAAAAATAAATATTACTTTAATACACTTTGCAATAACTGCAACAAAAGTTTAAACACGACCGATGAAATATTTCTTTCGTTATTACACAAGCCTATTTAACAAAAAATCACTTACTTATAATCTTGTCACAATAGAGATGAACACAGCACTTCCGTTTCTTCATCGTGTATTGAACGTCTGATGAGGAAAGGACATTAATTGTCTAACCGCTTTTGAGCTGAAACTCAATAGACACTAGGCAATATGGGGTGTTGAATCCGAATTTCATAATGGTTTGGGCTAATACTGCTCTTTAGAATGCGCTTTTTGCGGCAAAAAAAAACTTTCTGGTCTGTCCACATGAAAGACTACACTGTGAAACTTATAGGAGAGCACTTTTCTTCAAGTTCACTTGAATGATTTTCAGAGGATTTCGTAGTGAAAAGCCGAAAATGTTCAGAAAAAATGCACTTTTGTGCTACTTATACGGGAGCTCCCTACTGTGCAAGGGTATTCCAATATATAGTATTACAGGACCAAAGGGTAGCTGCACGATACAGGACTTGAGGATTCTAGGTTCAAGACTGAGTGATTTGTGTTGCTGCTCTGACATAGATGGATTTGGTAGTGTGTGGACAAACGCACTCTCAATCTCGGAATTAAAATCTTGATTGCAGTCAAGAGAATGAAGAAGAGATACATAGTTTAAGATTTTGATGTAAAAATATGCTTAACTTGCAGATATGAACGAAAAATATTTATTACTTTTATATATTTTTGCTAGTAAATATATTCATTTTACAAAAGTAAGTAGTAAATATTTTATTTAGTTTACCTTATTCACATAAAGAAAAAATGAAGTAAATGTACCAGCTCTATTTCTATGACGATTAGAAATTTGTCATCTCGAAGTTTCGAATTCATATTTCTAAAACATCAGAAATTTGAAAATTGATAGAAATAAATAAACAAATATATATTATCCTCAATACCTTAAAAATGGATAAAAAGCCGGTTAGTTCTGTAGCTTCAATTAGACTAGTCATCTATACACCTTCCAATTCGATTGTAGGTCTGTGAAAATTATATAAGTTTATTAAAATATTTCTACTTATCTGTATGTATCAAACTAGTAATCATCTTACAAGTTGCCTTCAAGTGATACCAAATGAATCCCATTAGATCGGATTTACATACAGTATTTTATCTATATATTCCTTTATTTGTCCTTCTATCCATGAAGTATTGGCGTGGTGACACACTCACAAATGAATATCTTGTAGCAATTAAAAGATTTTGAGAAAAAAAATCAGGAATCTTCTTAGATCTCCTATAGATTCTTGTGGTAGATTTTATCTTTTGAAGAATTCACCGTTTCCTTGAAATCATACGATCTGACATGATGTGGAAAGACCGGTGAAGAATATTCAAAAAGAATGACTCGTCATTTCATATCACATCCTCATGAATTTGATTCGTTGATATTAAACTATTTTGTCTTCCCTCTGTTTTCTAGTATTTGCGATGTTTGCTTGTAATTGACATGTTTTCTTATGACGAATTCAGTCGATTATAATTATTTTACCAGTCGTAATTTACAAGACAACCATTTCTCCACATCCGGAAAATATTGAATGGAAAAATATCTGTTTGTAATCCCGATGAGCATTAATGTTTCTCAATGTACGTTGATGACATCTTTTTAAAAATAGTTTTACATCTTCTGCGTTACATATTGTACATTTTATATTGTTTCTCATAGAAACAAGTTTTACATATCTTCTCCTTTCTGTTAAGTGGTTAATAAAAATGTTAGATAACATACAGCCAATACCCTTATCTTCTATTTAAATATGGTGTGTGTCAAAGCAACATACCGTCATCATCGCATTCTTCGTTTCGTTCTCTACCTTCCGACTACTCCATGTCAGCACTTATTCACGAAGACAATTATGTTGTGCATCAAAAAATGCATTTAAACAATCATGTTGTTTGTCAAACATTAGAAACTGACGAGCGAAGCTATTTTGACAAACTAAAGACAAAACGTTCCTCAAAGAATTTCTCCAATGTTACATGTGGTAAGAAAAATATTTGAAGCAATGAATAAGAAACAGTGCAATTGTTTCTCTATACACCTAAACGAATTAAGCAGAACAGAGAATTGAGAGTCTATCATTCAAATCGAGATTGATGAACGCTGAGAACGAATACATTATATTACCAACTTTTCATTACGTAACTATAAAAAATGTTTTTGGAATGTACTGCATCAGTTGGAAAGATTTTTTAGAACAAGTCATTGGTAGTGTAGAAGAATGATCTTTTCAAAACTTTTTCTACAGTATATGAAGTATAGTATGTAAAATAATCGTTTTAATGTCATGAGATAAACATTTTTCTGTAAAGTTTATTTCTTCGTTCAGTTTATGATTGAGCCGAAAAGGTTTGTTCTTAACAGGTTCTACAAATCTTTGTGTTTTAAATGAATTTTTTTTTCATAGAAATGGCAACAACATTACCCAAAGACCATGATTTACCAAAGCCGAAAGACATTCAACAACAGAGTATCGATATTTCGAAAGAATATGGTTGTCAAACAGGAATTTTAACACCCTTTGATCTATATGAGCATGCTCTTTACATTATTCGTGCGTATTCTTTCGAACTTTTCCACTGCTTTTATATATTTGCAATATCATTTCAGTTCATTTATCAAAAAAACCTGACACTGGTGTGACAGAAGCGTGTAGAAAACTGCCAGAGCTCAAAGAATCGCTTTCTCAATCCCAACCAGGTTGTAGACTAGAGGCAACATTAGGCATTGGATATGCAAAAACTCGAGAATGGCTTGCTCGAGCACATATTCCTTGTCCAAAGTCTCTTATGGAATTTCACGAGAAACAAGGTCCTACAGGAAAAACTATGCCAAGTTCCGGTGAGATGAACTGGAGAAATTTGTCTTGAGATTTAATGAACAAGATTAGTTATAATTTAATCTATTAGGAGGAGACGTACTTCTTCATATTAGGAGTAATCGAAAGGATCTTTGTTTTGAGCTGGGTCGACAATTCTATCATTCCATTCCTGGTGAGTGTATCGATGACGTAGATGACACTTTTGGCTATGCATATATGAGCTCAAAAACAAGTGGACTATCTCAAGATTTTATCGGCTTCGAAGATGGCAATGAAAATCCAAAGAAAGATCAATGGAGAGTATGTTATATTACTATGTACGATTTGTAGTGTATTATACTATATATTTTGTTCAGGCAGAAGCTGCACTCATACAAAAAGAAGAAGATCAGGATATTCATATTGGAGGTTCTTTTGCTCTAACACAAAAGTGGAAACACGATCTAATTAAGTGGAATATGTATGTCAGAGTTCTTGAGAATAGTTGATTAAAGAAAAAATCTTGCGTATGAATATTTAGAATATCACAAGAAGAACAAGAAAAAGTAATTGGGAGAACGAAAGGAGAAGAAAGTCAGAAGATAAGACCACCACATCCGACATCTCATGTTGCACGGACAGATCTTAAACGGATCAAAGTGATTCGACAATCTCTACCTTATGGAGACCTGAAAGAACATGGATTGTTTTTTATTTCATATGCATCGGATCCGACAAAGCATGAAAAACAACTTGATAGCATGGTTGGCATGGATGATGGCATTTATGATCGAATTATGGACTTTTCAACACCAATCACAGGAAATTATTGGTTCATCCCTTCGATGCAAGTCCTTCAAAAAATGTTTCAATCGTGAATCTAATTAATGATTCTTCATCTTATTTATCTTTTTGTTTTTTCTTACATTCTTTTTTTTGTTTAAAATATTTCATTCTCTCTCGTATACTCTCAAACATTTGACAATATAAGTCTAAAGTATCAAACTAGTCGCTAGATCAGCATGAGTATTCTTCACATTGTTATTCCAATAACTGTACAAATCAATTTCTCAATTACTTATATTTGTTTTCTAATCATAGAAGGAATGACATGTTTATTTTGTTATCATTCATATCTGTGAGAGAGTGAGGGTGTGAGGGTAAGGGTATAAGATACTATAGTAAATCATTCTAATGAGGATGTAGATATTTTAAGAAACATAAGTTTAGTGTCGAAATCAACTATCTTGTACAAAAATGTATTGCTAAGTAGTATAATGTGGACAAATGATTCCTTTGATATTAAAAAATTGTCAGAAAGAGCTGCGAGTATGCGAAATGCGATTATTATTTAGATAGAGAAAAGAAAGAAATTTTGATGAGTGAGAAATTGTAGAGAATTTTAAGGCACATCTTTACAAAAATTTAAGATTATAAGATTTATTCATGTTGAGATATTTGCAAAATATCCGATGTAAAAGCGTTTGACTGATTACGGGGAGAAAAAAGTGTAGTAATAAATATTTTTCCATTTGTTTCTGTGTACATATGCTAATTTTCCTAAAAGTATTAATAATTTTCAAACAACCACTCATTAAAGGCATATTCCACAACAGCATATCATTAGATGCATACAAATTATATAACATATTCTGTTAACTAGAACAATCTCGCCTCTGAGAATCTTGTCCATTGATAAGACTGATTTGACTAAGGCGAAAATGAGGTATCTCTCACTAGCTGGAATACGTATTGTTTTTATTAGTTAATATATTGAAAAACAAATATGTAGTATGAATTTGCTAACTGTTTTGAAAAATACAGAATTAAGTGTTGTTTTTTGTTGCCGAATTTAATACAAACTCATTGAGCCTAAAGAGATTCACTTTTAAAACAATTATTATGAGCGAGGACATCATGAACAGCACACATTGTTAAGAAATATTATAGGTAGAATCTAACGATGACTTACTTTGTAAAAAAAAACCATTGCAAACCAGCAACAGTTTTGAACAATTCACAAAAATATTTATTTTGGATGATACTATTGGTTGCACAAATATAAGAAAATATGCTCCAGAGGAGGAAAGAGAAACGATAGTGAGAACACTCGTCATTGCTTAGAGAACTGCATCTATACCAGTTACAGATACTGATGCTTAGTAGCCACAGATGATTCTCGAAAAATTTCAAGTAATATTATTACATACCTCGTAATAATGATAGTTATAGGTCACGTATACTATAAAAAATGGATATTACGGGAAATACTGAAAATAAATTTCCGAGAGAAATGGTTTCTGAATCCTCGGAAACATATTTTCACTCATTTCCAAGAATATGAGTGTTTTAGAGCGTAAATAGCTCATAAAAATTTATAGACTATTATTACGTAATCGAAAAACGTTAGACATTATTCTGAGATAGTTCCAGAAAAGTTATAGAGACCACCCATGATAGGTTCTAAAAAGTAACAGTCATCACCTTCATATAGCCTTGGAAAACTTATATATACTATTACGACAAAGTCTTTGTAAAGTCACACACTACCTCAAGGTAGCGTTTGAAGAATTACAAAAATTGCCATTAGACACTGCTTCAATATAATTCCTAAAAATTTATAAACATCATTTTACGATAGTCTGTTAAAAGTTAAATTATTAGATTAGTCTTAGGGCTAAACCCAAACTCCAAAACGATTTGGATTTGATGCACATCTAGTTATATTGTATGAAGCAATTGTTATAAGCTGCCGCATGCATGCACCACTTCTTTTGATCTTTTGAAATATTTTGTTTTGTTCTGTGAACATTTGCCATGAGACAACATCAAGAGTGCGGCGTGAAGTAAACAAATAGCAACCTATAATGGTTCATCGAACGCTTGAGCAAGGATAACTATGTTTTTCGATTTGGAACATTTGTTCAAAAAACAATATGTTGTTCGTTTAATTAAAGAAAAAATGACCTATAATGAATATGATTATTGACAACACTGTTCTGACATCTTGAACTAATAGATGGCACAAAACCACCGTTACGTTCATAATAAAGACAAATAATAGTTAACCAGCTGGATAATCATGATGTATCACATGCAAAAGATATTTTCAAAGCAGAACTATTAAAGTTAACATTTAAAAACTCATTACAAAAAAATATTGGATGAACAAAGAAACAAAACAGTATCGAATTAATATTTTACGATGAATACAATTTATTCATATCTATCACATGCTAATCTTTTTTTTAAACTTATTAGGGAGACCTTGCATCTTGAGTCACATAAATAATGCTGAGACCAGTATGTAAATATATGTTTGAGTACAAGAGAAACAATTAGTTACGCACATTAAATCGAGCAATGTGAGGTAACTTTTAAAAAGATCTACATCCAAAACTCTGAAGATTATAAAATTATGTTATGAAATAGAAGGTGACAAACAACATTTGTGAAAAAAAATGTTTGTTGGTTATTGAAATTTGAAAAATATGATGAGAAGTTTTCAGTAGAATCCTTATAGTTTTAGAATGTAAATGGTTATCGATCTCAACATTTTATAAAGTAATATAGAAAAGAGTAATCTATCCGCACATTATAGTACATGTAAGAAAGCATATTGTATCTCAAGTAGACTAAAATCATCTTCAAATTCATATATGTATCTAAAAAGAAGAAATATAATCTTTCATTGACTTTATCAAAAGACAGTAGAACAATGTTGACTATAGATAGTGCTAAAAATCATAGTTTTTATTTTTATTTTCATTATAAAGCTATTCAAAAATTGTTCACAGCTATTTAACTCTGAATTAGACAACATAGTGTTCTATCTGGAAAATATTTTTTTTTTCAAATCTGAAAAGTGCAAATATTGCTAAAGGTCTTTTCTAGAACCTATACAACTTTATACCAGTGGGAACCGTAGTCAATAAGCAGGAATACATGTATCTGAGGATAGAATTCTTATAGAAAAACTATGCTTTGCCGATTGAGCTTTGGTCTTTCATGATTTATAGATCATTATATTCACACTATAATACAGTTTTATCGGTGCGGCATGAACGAACAGATGTATACACCTATGAGTTTTTAGGTGGAAAAAATGCAAATTTTTCAAATTTTTATTTAAAAGAGAAGCACCAGTGAGAAAAATTACACACAATTAAAGCATAGATGAAACTGTTCACCATTTGACTTAATTATCATTAGAGAAGGTTGCATTTGGACGCTTTCTTTGAAGATTTACGTTTACCACATGATGCCAAAATAGCTTCCTCAAAAATCTCCTTCAGACCCTTCTGCGTAAGTGCACTGCATTCCATATATTTGACGGCTTTCAACTCCTTAGCAGCTGCTTCACCTTGAATAAAAGTGATTGGCCTTTGCTGGTATTTTTGGAGGTTTTCTATGGTTTGTGGATTGTCGCGCAAGTCAGTTTTTGTACCAACGAGAATAAAGGGTGTTTGGGGGCAAAAATGAGAAATTTCTTTAACCCAATTATCACGCACATTATTCAAAGAATTGAGCGAAACAGTTGAGAAGCAGACGAGAAAAATATCCGTCGATGGATACGCAACAGGTCGAAGACGATCGTATTCCTCTTGACCAGCCGTATCGAAAAGATTAAGAGTGTAAGCTTTGCCATTGACTGTTATTGGTGCTGCATAGTTGTCGAAGATAGTTGGCACATATTTCGCGGGAAATTTGTTAGTCGTATAGGTAATAAGAAGACAAGTCTTTCCGACAGCGCCATCACCAACGATAAAGACGCTTTCAGAAATAACATCACTCTTAAATTGTGCTTGAAATTTTATTTTTTGATCTATTCAAAACTAAAAAACAAGATTGAATGAAACATTAGAAAGAAGTATTCAAAGTGAAATTGCATTTTTCTAGCTCTTTTAGAAAACCATATGATATGTTTCTTAGAAGAACGAATGTATTACTTTCGTTATTCTATTTCAAAAAAAAGATAATCATACTGTAAATAAATTAAAATATAATTAGCACTACCACAGATTCAGAAAACGAGGGATGAATCAAGAGATGACCTTATTTTTTGAACAACATGATTTCGTCTTCCGTTTGTTTTAATTAAAGAATGAGGTCATCTACGTGATCATTTCCAATTTCTAGAATATGTAATATCTCGCAATACAATATGCATAATTGATCACTTTTTTTAGTCAATTTGACATAAAACCGAATCTTTTATTTCTTTTATATACAGAAGATTTGTTTTCTCAGATAATAGATTTTTCCTTCGGAAACAGGTTCGTCAAAACTTGATCGAATTTTCCACCGAAAGGAAAGAATTCCGAGCGGGAGTCACAATGGTGATAAACGATCACATATAATGATGTTTATCACAGTACTATCGATTTCCAACCATTTATGATGTTCAACAGTCTGAGACTATCTGTAATGCGGTGTTCTACATTTTGAATGCATTGCATATCAAAATGATGGAACTTTAGTTGTATAATCACATCATCTATGATCGACGTTTTCATATGTAAAAAGTCAATAAGCCTTGTTGCTTAGCATGTCATTATATTAGAATGACTCCAAACACATTTAATTGTTGTCATCTCGTCTTATTTTTCTCCCACTTTACACTATTCTCAATGTATAATGATGCGCTGGAGCTTTTAAAATCTTTAGCACTGATAAGATTGATAAGAAGACATAAAAACGTCCGTTTCAACGTAAAACACAGATATATAGTCACAATAAGTATGCTAGCAAGAAGAAATCGACGAATAATACTTCAGTATTGCACCATCACGCAACCCCGAAAATATTAGAATAAACATGATGATAATGCGTCTCTCTTGATGATTTTAAAAAGTCTGCTTACTACCTTAAATATATTCAAAAAATTCAAAGGCATCTGATACTATATATTTTAAATACAGTGCTACTATCATGATCGATTGAAATTGTATTGAACATTTTTTAGAGAGAAAGTTTTTGCAATCCATGTCAAGATGATGAAAAATTTATTTACAGGCATGACAGAAAAAAGAAATAATACAAAATTCTGGGAAAGTTTTAAAAAGTGATAGATAAATTTGTAACGACAAACTGGCATCAATGTTCAAGAACTGACAAATAGAAGTTTCTAATCAGTACAGGCACTGTCAGCATGAATATTCACTCATAATTCCTTCACTCATGAGAATCAAAGAAATGCTTTCACTAGAACAAATTTCATACACACATATTCATGTTCAAACATTCCTTCATGAAAATGAGTATATAAGATCAAAAAATATCGCGAATGCGTATTTTTTTAATTATATCATTCATGGAACTTGAAGAAACTGAGAAGGAGTTCCTATTCGTTAGTCCTTGGATACCTCTCGTTAGATAGCATTAAACCTATTACAACTGCGTGAATTGCGACGCAAAGGAAATATAATTTAGTGCGCCAATGATATCTAAAAGAATTTCTTTTCTTATTCTACAGTCAGATGATAACAGATGGCGCAGATTAAATTATCGATTTTTGTATATCATTTTTCGATTATTTGATACGATATATCAAAAAAACAATATATACCAAAAGATGCAGCATGAAAAGTTCTACAATTTCCATAGAAAGCTAATTTTAACGTTGTAATTTTCTTTTCCTACTACAACACTATTTTTTTATGGTAAAAAATGAATTTTGTTTTTTCTTATATTTATCTTTTTATGATGGCTCTTTGTAAATTATAGAGCTTTTTACACTATACCTTGAGTTGTATTTTGTTTCTTCTTCACCAAAAAATATCAGAAGATAAATAAAAGAAAACGCATACTTTGTGTACCAAACAATATCATGTTCGCAATGACGCAATTGAGTCGCTTAAAACCTTACCGATTTTAAAACAGAGGGTGCATAAATAAAGTAAACCATTCTTCAAAAAATGTAGAGCTTTTCATGCTGCATTTTTCGGTATATTTTAGTTTTTTTTAAAATACATTGTACTCAACGATCAAAAAACATGATATGCAAAAGTCACCGATTTAATCTCCATTGTGTATTATTTACTCTTCAAACATAAACAGATTGGTTTCGTTTTTTTTTAAAATAAGCATATTTTTCAAGAAGAAATTAACAAAAATCATCGAAAATTTTGCTCAAAAATGGGATATTGAAGAAAAACCAATGTTGTTTCTAAAAGATCTGAAGATGGGCTACTTTTCCATGCGTTTATCTCAATTTCAAAATTTCTGACGAAAATTGGCTTTTTAGAATAGGAGGAGGCCTTATAAAAAAAAAACAATAAAAATACTGTATGCAATGTTGAAATGTTTCACATAGGCCGCTGCGAACATTCAATAATCAAGTTCACAATCAAACCGCTAATCGAAGATCTACAAACTAGGAAAGACTCAAATGTTTTAAACTTAATTATTTAGAAATAGTACGTCTTTCAGACGAAACTCTACAACGATTTTCTATTAACTTTTTTGCTTTTTCTTCTTTTCACAAAAAAAACATTTTTTCAACGGTTAAAAAATCGAATCAGAAACATTTCAGAGATCATATAAGAAAAGTCAGGAGTATGTGGTTCGATGTATCTTCATCTTCTCTTTCAAATGGTGAAAACTACAGTTCTCTATCTTGCTGCTATCGAACATTATTCAAAAAATACACATGAGCACTCATCTTTATAGCATATAAAGAGAGAACGTCTTTTGATCTATCTAATTATAAAAACAATACATTTTTTTCCATTCTATATTGAATTAAGACCTTAACGAAACTACTTTTGGATTGTCCTAAATAGTCAATCATTCGAAGGAAACCTCAATATATAAATAGCTACTTATATTCATTAAATAGTGTTTGTGATTATATAGCTATTCATCTGGAGATAGAGATGATTAATAAGTAACATGATAAAAAAGAACTTATATTTGTTTTGAGAATGAGCTAAAGATCAACAATCCTTTTTCCTAAATTTCTTCTATCGAAAACATGAATATTGCTGTTTAAAAATACAATTCAGTAATATTGGCTGAGTTTTTGCTTGCATCACCATTACTATAGCATACGCTGCCTTTGAATAGCAGCCAAAAGTTCTCGTTCTCGCTTGTTGACACAAAGTACATTGCTCCATCTGCGTGCCTCGAAAGTGCGTGACCAGCATGAGCCAGATATTGGCAGTAATCCTTTATGATTGCCGCCACCGACCATGAAACAAGCGTAACCATGAAATTCATCAAGTTCAAGTACGACAGAACGAAGAGTAACTACGCGCCAATATCCTATGCCATGATACTCGAAAAGTAAGAGACGAATGCGACCCGACTGAAGGAGACGCTTCGCACCTCGTATCACCAACATATCATGACCTTCAGTGTCTATTTTAAGTAGATCGATAGGACCTGTCAATGGAAGGTCTTTAGAAGAAATCAGCGCGTCTAATGTAGTGACATTGACGTTGATTATATTGCGATTTGCATTACTACCAGCATTTAAAGAATCCTTGAGAGTGCATCCTTCATGACCAGCTCCACATTGCTGAAATGGTGCCGTACCTACGTGGCTGCAAAAAAAGAAAATAATTATCTAATCTTCTCTTAGCTATTATTAATTACAGACGTCGATGTTGTAGGGGATGTACAGTGAGAACGGATAGATATATAAGAAGTTAGCATGAGCTTATTGGTTCAAAAATATGGTACCATGCGTATGATCTTAGAACAGATACTTCTAAACTAAAAATTGTTTTTCTACAAGGTAAGCCACGATTGACTGATAGGACTGGAAGGAAAAACAATAAAAATCGACTCAATTATTTCAAATTTGAAAGAAAGCGTATTCTCATTTTTGATAATTTAAATAACAAATATAAATATGTATGCTTGACGACTTACTGTTAATATTTCAAATGAATCAATTGATTTTTCTTTTTTATTCTCGCTGCGATATATATCTTCGCTGAGTACTTCTCCATATTCAAGTATGTTGTGACCTATGATCGCTTTTAGTGTCGTCAAAGAGTATCAACTTCCATGGGTCTCGCAAAAACTGCTCAAGAGACAAATAGAAAACTTGTACGATATAAGACTTGTATAGCAGAGTAACAGTTGTGCTAAACTCAAGATTATATATTACTTCGAAATAATAAGACTACTTAAATAATTGTCTGTTTTTTTTATCAAATACTTTTCTTGTAAAATCTCTTAACAATCGACAAAGTACTAATTTTGAAAAGAAAATTATCTGGCATCATCAAATAATGCTTACTTATCAATGAAAAGCTGTTATTCCTCTTGATATTAGCATGTTGGACGAATAAGGATAATTTTGCACTATCTTTATAAACAATTTAATTTTGAAAAGATACACAACACTAGAATGTCGTTTTGCATGAGTATTAGTGCTTTAATTTTTCGATGTGAAGTGATCAATAATTCATTTTTCTCAGAAGTTTTAAGAATACATGTCTGATTCTTGACGCACCTTTGGATTAGGAGCAACCATTGTTATAATTCGGTCTTAATAAAAACGCGTCCAATAAGGAAAAATCCTCGTCCATATGATATTGAACAGAGGACACTTCAGAATTATACTAAGAGTAGAAAGTTAAAATCGTCAAATTCGAGTTTTGAAACAGCAAAAATGGGAGCGCTACAAGGCTGCATCGACAAATTTTCTTGATGAATATCAATGAAATACGCTATTAAAAAGTACGACATTTCGATGACTTGCTTTGTATCTCGTATTGCTCTTAGTTTTGAGAAAAGCTTTACTATAATTTTTGTTTAGAAAACTTTGAAAGTTCCTTCATAGATAATTTTTTAACCAGTTTATATAAGAAAATAAGTGAAGTGCAGAAGGATAACGAAAGCCATCATGGACTGGGAAATATGCAGTTTCTTATCAAAATAAGTGTGTACACGGACTATGGGACGTAAACAAGTTTTCTTTTCGTTATATACGAAACTGGAATCATTTTTTAAGGTAATGCTTACTCGCTAATCGCCATAGAATGTAAATGAAATGTAATCTGAGGCGAGCTTTTGGTTAAATTCATCCATGTTTGCACATGTTGCAACAGTTTGACATTACTCGGCTGTGGCTCGAACGCATGAATACGTACGGATCGAGATTTTGAAGTCGAAATTGGAATGTTTTCATTACAATCATCGCATACACCACATGGACTATCAAGTCCTGGAATTGTGTGAAGCATGTGACCGAGACGACGTGGCGTTACATTTAGCGACGGTTGGAAGTAGCCAAGCCACGCAGCTTCGACATAACCCTTATTGGCACCTACATCTATTAGAGTCACTTCCTCCATACTTCGGTTGAATACTTCACCAAGTACTACCAGAAAGAGTGACATATCATAGCATGATGACCATCGGACAGGGAAAGAAGCGAAGAGAGAAATGTAACGATCCAATTGAGCAGTTGTGCATTCATTACTGATGTTATTATTATCGTTTCTATGATGTTCATAAGTGATGACGGTCACAAACGGAAAAAAGTAGACCAAACCTCCGAGAAACAACAGAATGTTAAGAAACAATATAATCAGGAAGCGACTTGACGGAAGGCAACAGTTCAATCGTCGATAAGAGTTGTGTATCTAAAATAGAGACAATGAAAAATATGACGATCAGAAAATGGCTTTATGTAGACAAATTCTTTAAACTCACCGATCTTCAATTTAAATATGTTCTATGGGCATTAAGCTGAAAACATCTTTCCTTACAAACGAGGTGAATAGAGGAAGATTTTGTTTGTTTTGATAACTAGACTTCTGTCTTTTTTTGCGTTAAATGATAGTACGCAACGGGAAATTAGGGGTTAAACTCATTTTAGCTAATTTCCATGAGCTGCTTCACATGAAAAGATAGAATATACAGAGAGAAAAAGTGTTTTTTTTAAATTAATGATACTAGTTCTTAGATGCTATTATTAGTTACTGTTCTTGGTAATTAAATTTATATAGTCCTTATTTGTTCAAGAGCTCAAGAAATTAAAATAACTTCATTTGAAAGATTACTTTAACTATTTAATCAAATTAATCTTATGGCTTTGATTGAACTTTCAAAAATCGGAATAATTTCATGGTTTCGACGAAGTTTAATTATTCCCATGCAACACATGTAATTTTCTTTTCAAAAAATTCTTTTCATTCCATTATTTTTATTACTTCTAAATCGTTTTCATCAAGTGAGAAGCTACTGGATTTTATTTTTTCTACAGAATCTGTGTATTTATTGAAGATTTATTAGATTTTATGAGCTATATCAATATTTCAACACATTTACACTATGGTGTGTATGTTTGGACTAAGGAATGGTGTGAGATTTATAAAAATGTTTCAATAAATTGCAGAAACTAAATCTAAGTAGCTACAGCATCGTATGAATATTACTAATACAAAACAGTAGATTCACTTCATTTTTTTACCTGTTTCTCATGTATAAGGCATTACTATTTTTGCTCAATTTTTTTCAACTAATCACTGAAATATTCTTCTCTTGGCATTTTTCCTGTGCCACATACGGTTAATCAGAAGTTTTGAGTATAGATGAAGCGAATGGTATTTATACTGATCAGATAAATGATAAAAATGTATATGGAATCCATATGAAAAAGGATTCATTTCAATTTGTTTTTAAGCACTGTTACGAAATAATTTTATGTAATACATAATCGTTTCTATTGATGTAATTTTAAAACTACCCCTGGAGAATACTTCAAAGTATCTATGTTAAAAATTTCAGCTCGATCGGATGAAGTTAAAGGAAAGCTGTTCTTGGCTCAATAGTGTGACTTAGATGAAAATCCAATTTTCGATAAAACTGAAAAATAAGTTGGGGAATAGTCTGATTTTTTTCAACATTTTTATGGACAACTTTTCATGTACAATTGTAGAATCCACTGAGCACATTAAAAAATTTTTTTCGTCGGAGCTTTTCGTGGACACCCTAAACGAAAAAAAACCTTGAGTGCGAGAAAACAGAGTTTGCTCATGTCAAAATTTAAGGTTTCTCTTTCGAATTTTTCTTTTTCAGATCCATAAAGCGGCAAAAAATCATGGTTCCTTATCGGCAAACCCGAGCGGGACACAATTTACGTCTATCGTTACTGGAAGAGGCGTAAAAGAAGTTTTCCTGTAGACTACTTCAAAAAGAAATCGTCGGAATTGAACGAGTCCTCGCAGTAACTGAAGAGAGATGCTGATCTGAACATGGTTACATGCAATATACGTTTGAGAAATGAGTTGGGATACATTTTAGTAACTGTAACAATGATTTCGTAGCAAGAAATAAAAAATCTCACAAAAGTGGTCACCTCCGTATAATGGACACTTTTAAAAGGTCTCTTGAATGCTTACTATAGAGAGGTTATATTGTGCAAGATAATTGAGCCGCGTGCCATGAATATGTCTATTAAAAAAACAGAAGAGGGAAAAGAGTAAACATGTATCTAACCGACCTATCGGCATCATTTGGTCAACCAAAAGATAGACCGGCCACCAGCACTAATTGTTTGACCAATTCTTCCGAAATTCATTGGAGGATAGTGTGCCATTTAGTTTGTCATTCAATTGCGATTACGCATACGAATGTGAAAGAACGTTGAAAAGAGTAATAATGCAATAAAATACTTTATCATCTTTTTATTAGCTTCTTTCAACGTTACTACAGACTTTTTTACGTATCCATCTTGTGCTTCGTATCAGCAATCTCAATAGAACATATGTAAAGTTCGTCCTTGTGTGTTAATAAATCAATAATGGTTTGAGTAATATAAAAATCAAGAAATAAGCCAGCAATTATATACATAACTGATGTAACCTTTTTCTCAATCTCAAAACATAGTTAGTCATACATAATTATCCATTAACGATCACGCAACGAGTTACAAAAGTATGAGCAGCCAAAATCCCACACAAAGCATTTCCAAATCATGAATAGCTGTTGTTACACGTATAACAACAGTATTCGAAATTAACTTTATAAGACATCTCCATGTTCAAAATATTCTAGTGATCCAGATTAATGCCAATATCAGGCAATCAATTAAGGATTGCTATCATATGTTGGTGCAATTAACAATCATCATCAACAACGTTAATGTATTTACCGAACAAAATAAATGTATCGACTTTCTTACAGATGTCAATGACATCAAAGTATTTGTAATTGTAGAGAGTATAATCAGTTAGCAGATAGTACTTCTTATCTATTATATTTATCAGCTTTATGCCATGGACGTATTCTATGGCAATAAATATTTACATGAACAATGAACTAAAGAATGGATTATGGTGAAGAACGTATAGCCTGATTTACCTTCTCTTAATAGTGTTCTCTATTTTATTGTATTTCTATAGAACTTCAGTATTTTTTTTCTTTCTATGTGACTGGATAAGTCATTGATTACTATATAAACCTATATAGTTTTCATCTGATTTATTACCTATCTTTACAAAGAATTTAATGAAATTTTAAAAGCTCAAAAAAAATTTATTTGCAATAGTTTCTCGTTATTTTGTCACCTCTTTAAAATCTACAAAAGAGATGAATCTTTCTATTTTTCTTTTACAGAGCTCGATAAAACGTTGATTTCTGTATTAAATTATCTAATTTGATCGGTTTTCAGCTGAGAGTTTTTACCTATTATTTGCATTACCTGAAAAACTCTAAAATCTGTCTTGTATTGTTGTAAAAAAAGATACTAGGTATCTATAATACAGGTTAATTTAATCCAATACTTGGTACAAACATATCTTTCATGGTTGTTTTCCATCTAAGAACATTTTCGCGGTAATCAAATTTTTCTTACAAAAAACATTCTACTTGTACCTAAATATTATTGAAAAGAATTTTTTTTCGAAACTTAGAGCTTCATTCAATTCTCTGTCAAAGTAAGGAATAAATTAAATATGAAGTATACAGTTCGATAGAGTAATCAATGCGCTATCCAGTCAGATAAAAATTAAAATCTCAAAAGTTTTACAGAAACACAATAAACTGAAGAAGATTAGTAAAAATAAATGACTTATACTGTGCATACATCAATCACACTTATCTATGAGGCACTACAGATATCTCGGGAAAAATGCAATCATGATCCGTATCACTTGAAGCCCTCATGTATGTGCATCCAAATATTCGAGAAAGTTCGTCTTGAAATAGAATTTGATCGACAATCTATTAAAGATTTCACCATTTACTACTGAAACAACGGCTATAAATCATTAGCGAACAGAGCCCGAAAACAAGTCGAATTCGACTCGATTTACTTGAAGTTTTGAAATTTTTTTATAACTCTTTTTGTTCTTTCTTAGCAAGAATGATGATTAGTTTTAGTTTCATTAAAACAGTACAATGTTAATTCACCACAATGAATTTGTCAAACAGTCAGTGTCAGTGGCGAAACAGTAATGAACCGACAGCGTTGAATGGTCTGAAATGAATAGCAAATAGATAAATTTCATTGTATACAAATCTTTGCCAAGTCAGATTTTTTTGACTCGTTTCGGCATTGGTTAAAGAATATCCTCACGTAGCAATCTGGTACTATATTTCTTATTATTCGTCTGTTTTATGCTCAATAGTACTTTAGATTTGCTAGAGACGTACATCATCATTAATATGGACTTCTTTGTTTGTGTCCTTCATTATCAAATCAGATAATTACATGAGCAACAGATTAATGTTTACAAAGGAAATTCCTTCATAGTTTAAATACGATTATCGATTCTGATCGTAATATTTAGATCTAGAAAAGCGATCGTTCTTTACTATTGTATTCATTCAAATTTTTTGTGAATAAGGAGAAAATGACTTTCTTACACTCGCTAGCTCGCCATAAATTATATAAGTCTTTTGTAAGTAAAATAACACCTACATTTAAGTTAGTTATTCATATTGGTCTATAGAAAAAAAAGGAAAATAATTATTTGAAATAAAAACTTATTGTATATAACAAGAATCAGATGATATCTATTAATAATCAAGTTTGTTTACTTTCAATCTCGGTGTTGGAGAGCATTCAAACAATCCTCACACATATATATATAAACAGTTCTTCACTTTCTGTATCAGCTGGTGAGTGTGTGATCGTATGTGTGTACGGTCCTTTTCTCTTCTCTCTATTCGATATTGATCATCTAGGTCGGTCTTTTTTTTCTTTTCTTCCACTGTGAGAATTATTAAAGTTCTCGCAATCTTTCTTATCGACTTTTTTTCTTTCTTCTTATACAACTAGGAAGAAAATACATGATGTCATCTTCTTTAATATTAAACTAATTTTAAGAGGGAGACGTACCTATTATTTTCCTTCTTGTCTTTGTTAAATTTCTTCAAAACCAGGAGAGAAGTACGTACTGCTCTCCTGCTTATCTTTCTCTTTTCTCAATTTCTTTGTGTGTTTTCATTTTGTTGTTACGTGCTCATCTATTTGAACATACTATAAAAAAGGAAGCCTGTTTTATTAGGAAAAGTTTTCATCTTCATCTAATCAATTTGCACAGAGAAGACCTTCTATAACACTCATATTCATTATTTCTAGCAATATATTAAAAGATCGGTAGTATATCGCGATCTTTACAAGAACCATTAGTATACTGCCGGTAGTGCAAGTAAATGTGCGAGATGAGTAGTGGAAAGCTAATATGATTTATTTATCGATAGCAGATTGAGAAAACTAGAATTTTTTTTATTCAATATAAATACTATACAAAATGTAAATGACTTAATAAATAACATTTTTTTGTAGAAGTTTTTATTTTATTACATACTGTTTTAAGTTTTTCTTTAGAATATTTTTTCTTAAATATTGAAAAATAATTAAGTAGATTCAATAATTGTCCTTAACTAGAAATAGTATTTTTCATAAGTGATAGAATTATTAAAGCTTCAGTACAAAGTCTATCTAGTAGGTAGTTAAGTATTATGTAAAACAGCGTGTTCTATTTTTTTACAATTATTTCTGGTAGAAATATAATCAGTATACTTCTTTTGAAATGCACATCTGCTTGTATTGCAGTTCTAAACAACAAATCAAAACTACTTAGTAGTTTAGCGATAAATTTGAATAAAAATCTAATTAGCAAGTAAAGAAAATAAATATGATAAAAAGATATTTATGCGTAGAAAATTCAATTTATCATTGAACATAATAATTGTATTCTTTTGCATTAAGAACCATTCATCTGACTCGAAATCAATCAAAATAATCGTAATAAATGTCACATTTTTGTATATGAATCTTAACATGCAATGATAAAAACGTACATTTTTTAACATGCAGGCAAGATTAAACTAAATTTATATATCATAAAGAAGAACACTTTTTTCTTTATTATAAAAAGTTTCATAGATGTATCTTAATTATTTTATAGTCATCATAATATAATCGAAATGAGTCACTTCAATCATATTGAAATCTCATCAAATACTATCCAATGCTATCGCCAGAATGCAACGATATCTGTCAAAAGAAATTATCGGTCACAAGACTATTATGTTATGTAGTATATGAAGTGGTATTATTAAATGATTCTTTTAACTAATCTATATTATTCCTTAATAAATCTTCCTGAAGAAAAAAAACTTTAATTCAATTTATTTCTTGAACATCTTTAAAAGGAAAAATTCTATTTGAAGGACAACAAACAAAAACAATTTTTTCTTATATTTACAAACCTTATTGCAAATACTGTGACGATGACGATGATGAAGAGAAAGAACATCTGTATGGTGAAGATATCGAACCATCAAATTCTTCATTAAGTACAATAGAATTTTTATATAAGTCGGAAGAATTATTTTCTAAGTTTGTTTTTGCCAATATTCCATTTGAGTGGACTTTAAATACACCATGAATATTGAATATTATTTATCTATGAATATAAAATAGACACATATATATGAATATATTCTAAGAAGTTGAAAAATTATTTCCAAACGAATGTTCTTTATGTAGCACGACAACCACAACAAAAAACTATTATGTGAGTTTTATATTTACAACTTTCATCCTAAAACAATGAAGCAAACATACACATTCAACACACTTTAAAAGAAATAATTTATAGATGCAATCAACTAAAGAAAATTTATAGATAAACCATCGTATAATATTATCGATCGATGTGAATAGTATAACAAATAATTGTAAATAATACTTCTAATAATAAAGGAAAAAAAAGAAACAAAAAATTTTATTACTTTATTATTAACTGATATGACTGCAAAATTGTTGTTGATGCATCAATAGCATCTTGAAAAACTAAATGTATGCATCAAGTGCGAGAGTAATAACAAAAATACCGGTAAGCGCATCGGTTGAATAGTGCCAATAATGAAGAGTGTTCGTATAGATATGATCGAATTAATTTAGAATCTTAAATATAATAAACGACAGCTTTTTCAGTTAAATCAATAATTATAAAAACAAAATAAGTAATGAGCGAATCATAATAAGCAAATAGAAATTAGAGCGGCGGTAAAAAGAACTAGAAGTAAAATTTTTGTTCGAAATTTGAACAGAAATAGAAGAGATTGTTTCTTTTATGATCGATTGTTCTGAAATCAACTATCATCTATTAAATATTATTCACTTTACATATTTTACATTAACATAATTAAGATGAAGAAGATATGTGAGTTCCACATTTTAGCTCCAAAGGAACTGAATGGACACGTTTTTGTACATAGAAAAGAGCAAATTTTTAATGACAATGCATCCCATATCAAGAATATATGAAGTGATACACTACTGCATAATAAACTGAAAAATGTAGGAAAGAAAATCAAATGAAGACAATGATTGATATCATCATCGAGAGTAAAATAAGTACATAGATATCCGGTCTTTGTAATTAAATCAGAAATATATAAAATACTAAATTATTTGAGTCTATTCTTACAAACATTATTCGAGGAAGACCTTTCACTTAATATAAAAACTTATTTCACTCAAAAACGATTTTGTAAAATTTCACTAGAGATCGGTGATGCCGATTACGAATAATATATTTAATTTCAATTTATATCATACTTCATTTAAGTGGTTTGGCTTTATTCAAATATGTGATAATTATAAATAATGAAGAAATAAATTAGATCGCTTCACTCTGTCCTTATTTATGCTTAAAAATGCAAAAAGTAATTTTTCAAATTATATTCAAAATCGTGGCGAAAAACATTCATAGAAAAGATCCTAATTAAAATTCAAAAACAATAAGAGCAATATGTATTGAATTTTCTTCGCTATCACCCGATATAATACAAAACCTTGGAGCAGGAATGCCGAATTAGCATTAGCATAATGCTAATATCTGCCATGTTATGTATATTTTTTCTAGATATATATATATATATATATGTAACCCTAATATGAATTTCTGTTTAGTCCATTTCTCTTTACATTTTTTATTTTATGATAGCAAAATCTTATGTCAGTATGAGAGACTGATAACATTGACATTATATTCCAATGATCATAGTATGGAAACATTAAATACTCAAAAGTGTTCCAGCCCTATTCTTTAGGATGCCTGTAAGTTCGCAAGCCTTATTAAATACAGATACTTATAGGTATTCAAGTTCTATCCTATGAAGACCTCATAGATCCACGAGGGTTATTTTATAGGAATATTCATAAACCTTCAAACCTTATCCTTTAAAGGCACGTATAGATTTTCAAGGGCTATCCTATGGAGTTTTCATAAATCGTCAAGAGGTATTTTATAAAAATGTCTATATGCTAGTGTCACATCGCTGTGCTTTAGTTTGCTGAGTCGAGTCTAATCAGTCAAACCTCGTTCATATGAGATGGAACTGTCACATACGTAATACTGAATTGATTGATGTGGCTAGAGATGAACTTCAACGGTGATCCATATATATGAAACAAAATTCCTCAACATAATACTAATTGCGAAGTAAAATCGCTTCATTACGTGACTGAATTACATCAAGCTGACGAGGAAACCGTTCGAGGTGGTTAACGCTGATTTCCTTAATTCATACGTCATTTAATTGAGGGCATTGAGACAGTAAAAAAACCAAAAAGAATTTGTGGTTATAGCTCTTCCTTGAAAAGTTGTAGTCATTTTATTGATTTTTCGATCTCTACCTAGATATTTAACGATAAAATGAAGTTGTGAAATTTTTGTATCTGAACTTCTACTCATATATAGGACAAATAATCCTTAGAATATTCTGCAACTTTCAGCCAAAAATAATGGTCTTTTCTCGAGATATTGGTTTTTTTCGGTTGAGCTAGAGTTCTTGCCACCTATCTGCAGCAAGACTGTCGACAATTCAAATTTCCAAAGCCAAGAATTTTTTGTGAAAAATCAGGAATGAATTAGTGATCTTCTCTCAAAGAAAAACAAAGTTTTCGTTCATATAATCACTTGTTTGTGTTCATCTACTAAGCTGCTGATAACAAAATTACTTATAGACGATATATATTAGGAGAAAGATGTTAATTATATGGGGTTTCTTTTATTACTCATTTCACAGTGACTCATCAAAATACATCGACAAAATAGAAAAATGAAGTTCAATCAGACATCAATATGTAACTAAACGAAATGAGCAAACATGAGCCATAATTTATCAACTGTACCGTTCACGTCACTTTTTTGTCTGAATATGCTCAAGCTTACCCTAGAGTGGATAGCTAAAGGTTTAGGTAGTCTCGTGAATGAAATAAATAAAAGCTTAGATAGGACATATTCATAGACAATAGAATCACACGACTTGAATAGCTAAAAGCCTATCATACGTTCAGATTCTATGAACGATGGTGCACGCTAATAGTTATTTTCCACTATATCAAATTGATATGTTTGTACAGATGTCAAGATTTTTTGCCGCTCTTGGCAACAAGCAGTAATATTTATTGAAACAAACCTTGAAATTGTGTTTCAAAAAACTTTGAGTTTTATGTGACTAAATGTCCAATTGTAGGTCAGTCACGATTTAAAGTGATCTTCGTTTGTTAAAAGTGATGACGTGCTGCAATAAAAAAACCTGAATTATATCAACTAGTGATTGACAAAGACTTTGATCATTTTATCGACTAAGTTCACATACTGGATCATTAGTATTATGAGAGCAACTTTTCTCAATTACTGCTTCTGTTCTCCGAAAAAATTTGTTACTCTCGTCCGTATAATCTCTTTCTCGGGAAAAAAATTATTATTTTTTTTTTACACTCTCGTTCTTGGAAGAAAATTTATTTCCACTTCCGTATGCAGAAGCGTATTAAATCAGTTCATGGATTGACGGTGTATAAGTCTGATTTTTTTTCTTTCAGCAGCGCCTGGAAATACTCATCTTCTTTTGTCTGTCAGCGGAGACGAGTGAATTTATTGAACGATTCCTTTGACCTATTGGGGTCGATGGGGTCCATTGGTGGACCCTACTATATTTTAACAAGAAACTTAATAGAAAAACACTTTGTTTTCTTTTATTCTTAGGCGGAAGGTTACATATAATGTGCGATCTGCTTTGCCTTCGCTATTTTCAAAATCATTTGTTACATAACATAATGTTTGTCGTTAAAATAATCAAGACAAAAAAATTGTTACAATTAGAACAGAAAGTGTTTATTGTCTTTGTTGTTGAATAACACGCTTCTCTTAATTGTTGTTCCCTGTTTTTCTCGTAACAACCAACACAGCGTCTTCGGACATCGTGGTCAGATCATTTTCTTTTCTTCGAGCTTGTGATCAGCTAGTTTGCGCTTCAAGTGACTGGTTGATTGTTGTCTCGGACTAGGTCTCAACTTCTCGAATGGCATACCAAGAAATAAAGATCGTACAATACTTTCACGTAACTTCAGAATGGTCACTTTGCTTTCCGTGTAGTTTTCTTGTTATCAGTAACTTCTTCAACAGAACTGGCAGATTCAAGATGCATTGTGTCAAAATTCTCATCCAGAGAACTTACTTCACTAAGTAAGCTACCGCTATCTTCTATATCGATTTCGTCAAACGACATGTGCACTCTTCCAAAATTTCGGTCGTATTTATATACAAGATAATAGAGAGAAAAGATGAAGGGAAAACAAGCTGGAACCTTCCTTCATTTTTTTTTGTACGTGCTTCGTATAATATGAAAAAAACTGACTCCTTATATAGTGATATAAAGGAGAGGATGTTAGACAATCAGTAGAAGATAACAAAAGCGTCATTATGTGCATTTATTAGAAGTTAACAGTCCATGAAAATGAACATCTCGAAAAAATTTTCTAAGTAAACTGAGTCGGGTCAAATGTGTTAATATATCTATTTCTTTACGCATATCATCACACGAAAGTTGAAATTTCTTTTGTTTTTCTTCAAATGTTTTATTTCGTGTTATCGTTGTTGACTTTGATTAAATTTATTTTTGTTTGCTGTAAATTAACCTAGCTTACACTATACAGAAATAGAAAAATAGACTGATATAAGAGAAAAACGACTGAATTATTGACTTTTTTTTGCTTCTCAAGTTACTAAAGCCATGAAAGTAACAAAATTCAATCGTTTTCCCTTGAACATCCGACGTACAATTAGTTTGTAAAATAATTGTTCAATATTAAATAATAATTTTTCTAATTGTTCTTTGTTTTTGTCATCAATATTTAATAAATGAGTCAAATTTTTTATTTCGACTAACACATTGAGAATATTTTGTACGTCAGAAAATTCTCTGATGGTACCTTCAGTAATTATTTCTTGACAAAATTCTTTAATATACTCAGGACGAAGCAGAGCTATCGGAGTCTGTCGGAAGTCAATAGGACTCCAGCGACCAGGATTCAGATAATAAATTCGAGTAAATACGACGAAGTTCTGACTATATTTCGTCGGTTTTCGTCGGCCTCCGACAAAATTCGATTAAATCCTTATCAGAATCCTGGCCACTGGATTTTTTGGCATGGGCGTGTAAAACAAACAACAGGCACCTTCACCTTCAATTTTTCACAAAGTGCAATTAAATTATTAATGATAATAATGACACAGTTAGGAAATTTTTATTTTTTTTTGTTTGTTTTGTTTGATATTATTTCAGTTGGTTGATTAATCAATTTATTTTCTTAAAAAATGAAGTCAATTTTTTTCATGATTTGTTGATAATCAATTTACCTGATGATAAAGATAACTTATAATGTAAACACCGACATCAAACAGGTATTGTCGCAAACGATCATGCACGGAAAAATACGACGATTTATCTGCGACCGTATTACGATCGTATATTTCCATATCGTATACGGTCGTATATAACCGTCTATGAAGGCTATAGCACTCGACATGGAGAGTTATAACGTAAAAACTTGATTCATCTTTACTTTCATTCTGTTTAATTTTTTCAAGCATGATCTTAATGTTATTAAATAACAAGAATTATTCCATCAAATTTTCCGATTGCAACTAATAAAATCAACAAAGTTCCTATATTTAGATAAATCCATTTAATTTCGCGCTTGTCATGATGAAAGCATTCGCTATATGTCAAATTAACAATATAAACATAAAAGACACGTGATCATTAAGTCTTTTTTTCTTTCGTTATCCATAACGTTAAACCCATTCTATATATATATATATTAACATATATCATGCATCCCTATCACTCTGTTGAACTGCTTTGAATATCAATCAGCTTTATTCTGGTGTGTTAGATTATATGTAACTGTTAAACATGAAAAATTATATTTACATGTATTTTCCCACATGACGATTGTTGTAGAATTAGTAGAAATGCTGATTCGACATTGAAGCTCTGCATCCTTCTTTCCATATAGCGCTTATCATGTTATTCATCTAAGAATGAAAGAAAAATAACAAAATACTACAATAAATAAACTTTTATCTTGTATGAATAATTGAAATGAAGATAGATTTGTAGTATATTTCGATCTGAGATTTTTCATGTCTTCTGATTTGTGAATTGATCAGTTATTTCATTTTATCGTTGTTAAATAAAGAATTGAGTTCTATTTTCGTATTTTATTGATACAATGCAATTCAAATAGATATTTAAATAATTTTTTTGAATAGTGCGTCTCAAACACTCGCTGAGATTTATTCTATATCAATAAGTAATGGTGTTGGGAATGCAATTGCATATGCCAAGATATTTCTTGAAAAGGAAATATTATTAATATTTTGTTATTTTCATTATTAGATAGATTTCTACTTAAAAATTTTCCAACCATTATTATGAGTGAAATGAGAACTCAAAGATCAATGGATCATTTACAATAACCTATAAGTTTCTCAGAGTGAGAAACACTTTTTTCATATCAAATCTATTTATTATAAAATTGTATCTCAGTGTCTATATCAAGAAAGAAAACGACGAAACAGTGAGTATGGATTCTCTAATGGCATCATGATAAGAAATAGGAGTAACGAACACATCCAGTGAGAACGAAGATGGTCTTTCAGTTCTAAAAACAACACTAAAGTTCTACTTTAATGGTTTTTATAACTAGCCGAATTCAGAATTCCTTCAAAATGTAACAAAACAATGAATCAGTATAATTTAATTCTACAGAAAGCACGCACCATTATCATAAAGCATCGCTATCCATATGTTTTTAGGCAATTATCTGGTCAACAGAGTTTAAAAATAAGGTAGAACTATACGAAGTGATATAGTGCATTTATTTATCAAAGATGCAAACATCTGTATTTTCTTCTCACAGCATTTTCTGTATATACTCGGTTGTTATTATCACTAGATACTACATTTTTCATTGCAAAATCAAAAGAAAATGCGATCATTTACTTTGATCACTTTTTTTATTCTCGCTCTCGCTTATATTGTATCAATCAAAGCAATAGAAGTTCATAAGGGTGAGTGATTATTGGTAAATATGTTTTAAACATCATTTTATTCTTGATGTATTAGGTGAATGTCCAAAACCACCCTACCCTTGGTGTCATCTACATATCCCATGTACACCTTCAATGACAAAGATTGAGTGTCATGATGACAGTGTATGCCAATCAAACGAAAAATGTTGCCGTGTTCCATGTTCATGCACAACTCGCTGTTACGACGTTTCTCAAAATTGAACATCTCACACATAAATTCTCATAACAGCATGGGATATTTGCTATCAAATTAAACAAATAAATAAAAACAAGTTTCTGTTTTCCATAATTTGGTATTTCTTCCATAGGTTTATCATAATATTAGTCAGTCTGTAATGAGGAAATATATTAATAGATGAAAAACTTAAGAAAAATAAAGCTGGAGTTCACGCTTTTCTCAAGATTTAAAATGTCAGATCAAATGGCGACGAATGTTATATGTCAAAATAATTGGAACTTAGCCGATTTCCAAAACGGTCTGAGAGCAAAGAATTTGTTTTAGATTTAGGTCGGACAAAGACTATATATTTGTTTATCGTTAATATTGTCATCTATAGCGATCTTAATAAACGTTTCATGCCACGCTAGTGATACCGATAGGATGTAATTAGTGGTTACTCTGCGGACCACATTATTTGCTTGATAAATCACACTCATTGGAACACAACTATCGTCTATGCAAGCGAAGCCAGAATTAAAAGTAAATAAGAAAACTATCGTTTAAGCAACATTCACTTATGTTTATGATAAGTGGATAGTACATTAACATGTTTTTATCTCACTCTGACTTACCAATTTTATGCTATCGAGATTAGTTAGAATATGACCAAGCATTACCTCAGATCGAAACCAGCTAGAGCCTTCTTGATTCTAAGAACACGTTGCAAAAACGTCTCTTAATGCTCACTAATATCAAATGGAAAAGTACAATGTCAAAATGTGTATTTCGCCTATACTGAACATAGAGGACATTTATTGCTGCTGTTGTGGTAGAAGATAATTTCGACATTATAGCTCTGACGTAGAAATCTAGCAAAACTGTAGAGAATTACCAAGTTAAAAGCAATATTCTCGAAGATTTGTAACTATTCGAGATTGATTTTAATAATCTTGAATTTATTGTTGAACTATACAAGTAGCATTCTCATCAAATCACAATTCAATTTTCATCTCAGCATTCAATTCAAAAAGCACTATATAGCTACCGAACAGTTTGATAGTTATGAATAAGAATCTACAGAAGGATGCTACCGCACCTATCCCACCGGTGCACGATTGTTTTGATGCTGTTCTCCTACAGCAACAGTTCTTTGATACCTCCACATATATCGAGCATAGTACGATGCCACACGGCATCCCCTCTCGACACAATATCTTCTTGATACTATCAAGGACTGAACTCAGTACGCCAAGACGATAGAAACTGATGACGAAGAAGAGGAAGCTGAAACAAGATACAATCTAGTTAGTGACCATAGCGATATTGATTCGGACACCTGAGATGCTTAGTTTTTGTATGTTCAAATGGTTTTTCTTTTATTTGTAATAATGATTCACTCATATATAGTCAAGTTCGATAAAAAAAAATAGTTGAGGTACTCTTTGAATTGCTGACACATCTATAAAAAGATCACTCCGAAACTGAAAAGAAAATTTTCCAATATTTGTTATATTAAAAAAAGTGTATGAAATGTGACATATTATAGAATATTGATAGGAGGAAATGTGGATAATCAATATTATTAATCAGTCCTATAGTTATAAGTCATTCTCAATATTGAATACCCATTCACAATTTAAATTTAAATTCACGCTGAGACTAAAAGAAAAAAGCCTAAGCCCATGGAAAAAAAAATATGAAAAAATGAGTAAGTCAATATTTATACTATATATTTTTGACAACAAATGGATAGAAAATCTAAATGATATAAAAACTATACCAGTCGATAGCCCTACTCAAGAGCTATCGATTGGCACAGACATGTCAACTTCAACAATTTGTAATAATTTTTCATACCAATGAAAACTATGTGAAAAATTCTACAACGTTAGTTTTTATAGAACTGCATGTGTAGAAATCAACGCAGAATTTTATACTCGTTCTAATCAAACAAACGACAGTTGGCTATAGTGTGCTGCTGTTAAGATATTGACGAAATACTGCGAGAATTTGGACATGAATAATATTGTATGATATTTGAAGATGTAGGTCACTCTGAAAAACGCAAAACGACATGGAATTGCTACTAAAAGATTTAACTCTGTATTGATTGATATATACATATATGATTTTGAAAAATTATAAATGGGAAAATTTGACGTCTTATGCGCGTTTTTCCTTTTTTATTTAATCGGAATCTTCACCCTCACTCTCAAGATTATCAGTTCACTTGTTTTCTTTGAATGATAATGAAGCTACGTTTATTTTAACCTTGAAGAAAAATGGATATCTCAAACTGTCGAAGCTTAAGATAGAAGTTTTTCAGTTTTGTTAAATGTTCTTGGAGTTTATTTTTGTTAATTTGTATGTGATTGATTTCGTCTGGTACGATCATTGAGTGGTAATCGTATCTTTTGTCCAGGTAGAATTAGGTCTGGCTGAATGGTCGGATTTAAATTAATCAACTCTTTGATCGTGCAATGGTACCATTCTGCGATACGCTCTAATGTATCTCCATTGAAGACTGTGTGAGATATGACATCAGAATCGTCATTTGAATTTATCGTAGATTGAGAGTATGAAGCTAATCATAATTATCAAAAAAACAATAAATTATAATAATGTAATAAACAGTTGTACTTACCACTGGTAGGCAGCCGTATTATCTGATCGATTTCTAACTTCGTTGGATCAACACCTGGATTTATTGCTTTGATTTCGTCGACATAACAGTTGAACTTTAAGGCAATCGTCGAAAATGTGTCACCCGATACGATTGTATATGTCATAGGATTATCGGCTAAATAAATAAAAATTTATAGACTGTTCAATTTAGATGCAAAATTTGGTATCGATTATTACTGAACACGACTGTTACGTAATTATATATTTGCTTCTACTCATAAGAAGTTTTTTTTTTCTGTTGAAAAACAAAGTCTCATGAAATGACTATCATCACGTTTACCTGTATAAGGTCGTTCAAGTAGTTCTTTCTTTGAATGTACTTGTTTTAATTCGATAATATAAAGATCAGCTGCCGGACTAAGTTTTGAATGAACTTTTAGACATGTACCAGGTAGAAGTAATACTTCATCTTCTACGGTAAAGTCTGAATGATCTGTTATTGATCGTCCATCGAATGTTTCGATTGAGAATATTGTTCTCATTCCACTTGTACCCAAAAACGAATTAGAATTGAGAACATTTAACGATTGTGTACATGATGAAAATCCCCACCAAATAGTTTCATGACCTTCTATATATTTCATACTGTCCTGATAACGTATACCTCGCCAAACTGTTTTCACAGATGCCGAAGGTAATTTAGTCAAAGCGGTCAGAAGTAATTTGAGATAGAGAAACCAAGGCTGCAGTTTTGTTCGATCAGGATCTCGTAATGTTCGATTGAGGGTTGAATAAATACTTGCGTTGAGACCATGTACATTCTCATCCCATTGCATGGTATAGAGACGAATGGCTGCTGATTCATCTTGAGTTAGATGGTTTGCCGGATCTCTCGATTTACTCTTGGCTCTATATACGTAATCATTTAACTGAGGAATCATTTGATGTAGTGGTTCACACGCTTTCTCTAGAGAGACAATAGGCATTGAAGCATAACCTCGGATAGGTTCAAGCATTCGTTCAGGCTCATCATCGGTGCTCACGAGATAAGTAGAAGCTTCGGATCTCGAATGAATTGTTGCCATATCGATACGATAAATGTGTTTGATATTCGATGATCAAATGAGAAATATGACGTGCAATGTATATCACTGGATTTGTCAAACAGTATTTATAACAGAAATCTGAATTAGAGGATCAACATATACTTTGTTCTTAAAAAGAGAATATCCAAAGATAATTTGTTTTTTCGAACAATATATTCAGAGTAACCTGGATTCAAACTTTAGTAGTTAAGATAAAAACATAAGATTATTTTTATGTCTATATTGAAGATCAAATTTAAATTCTAGTGGATTCTAAAACTGTCCTAGCAAAAAAGTAAGAACAGTCAAAAATTTTGCTTTTTCCTGGGAGTTAATTTAAATTCCCTTGACATTTTGGTAAGAGAACTTAAATTTCAACATCTCATAAATTTGAATTTTCCCTGCAACGTTTCAGACAAGGATTAAAATGCTTTCAAATACGCATAATTATAATGATGTAAAAGGGTCACAAAAAATGCCGAGTTAAAATGCTCTTTACGTGATACACTTAAATGACTAGTTTCGAATAAGTGAAAAATGTTTAGAAGAGGCGATAAGATAGTGATCATAACACAGATCATTTTTGATATTATTTGTAGTCTCTTCTCTTAATAGAAAAGCTACTGATAAATTTGAGATAATTAAATGCTTTCGGACAAATTTATTTCAGTTTCGATTATTTAATACGATTTATGGCATATTTCTTTCGTTTTCAAAGTCAACCTTTTCAACATTTCATAAAAATTATTCAAATGAATTGATGACAGAAACAGCAAAATGAAGAAAAAGTAGAACAGGCTACATATATTTTTTAGTCTAATTTAATGATGATAAGAAAAAGGATTACGTCTGTCTGCCTAATTATTGCTACTACCCTCTTATCTTCCTTATTGCTATTAAACAAGTAACGCCCGTCGCTATGACTCGCTAAACCCTCGACTGAAATTTACCTAATTAAGGGTGACACTTTCAATTTTAATTAAAGTTCCGATTTTACAGTCGATAAGGACTACCTTAGGTCTTCAAGCTTTCTAGTATCTAGGTACCTATCGGAAGCTACCGGTCACTGTGCCTACTTTTCCATTAGCCAAAAGACTGGCCATCAGATAGCGGCAAATTGGAACTTGCTTATTCCATGGATAACCGTGGGAGATTTCATAAGGGCTTTTGTAGAGTACCCTTCAGTACCTCAAATTAGCCCGAACAACCCTATAGTTCGTTCTTCTTTTCATGGAGAAAAAACGCCTCGAAATCTAATTGGTCGAGAGTTCCATATTAAGAATACCCTTGAAGGATAACACTTGAGCACTTATGCGTACTCTCATCATATGGAACTTGAGGACCTTAATTAAAGTGGCACCCCTAACACAGAAGTTTCACTCTTAGTGTGTTTTTGACCTTTGGCTTTTGACTCTCCCTACAGTCGAGGGAATATATCAAAAGAAAAAAGATTAAAACAATCTGCAAAAAGACTTGCTGCAGCTTATTAGAAGTGGGCACGAAAATATAATTCATTATATTACACTGTTAATGATTCTTTTAAAGGGAATCAATACACTTTTCACCACTGGTAGAATAATAACTAACTATTTGAAGAATAACATCTTCTCATAATGTTTTAGATAGCTCTCACTCTTAACATCAATGGAAATGACATAACTTATTATGATAATTTGTTTATTACACTGGGTGATTATCCAGCTCAAACGTCATTACATGGATTTAAAGAAAGTGTATCTGCAACTCATTTCTGTCACTTGCGTGACACACAACGTGACTGCTTAGAAGAGGATATTTGTTATGATTTTTCAACTATTACTCTAGCTGAATATAGAGAACGGTCAATACAAAAAGATCTTTTTTTATCTTCAATTATTTTTCAATTTTTTCGTAATTATACTAATCTGGAAATTGTTCAACATTGTCCTCAATTCTATGAAACTCTATCAAAAAAAATACGGAATAAATAATAGGACAATCTTTGATGAATTATTTGATGTCACACGTGAATACCCATATGATATCGTGCACACTCTGCTCGAGGTAAAAAAAAGTTATCAGTATAAGATAGCACTACTAATTTTTTTCGCAAAAAACTAAATTATCAAACGCTTCATAAGTTAAGTTTCTTATGTTATAATTATAGGGCGTCCTACCTAATCATCTCAATGCATTCTTGCAATTTTGCTCAATATGAAAGATTACTTCAAATTGGATCAATTCTACTCTGAAGTAAACAAATTTGCATATGTTGAAGGTGAATTGAATTCGAAACCTCATCTGACGTAACTTTAGAGAATCGAAAAAAACAATAATATGGGAGTAGCTCAGACTTCAATACAAACCTTCAATCTTTTTATAAATTCACCTTATATTTTAAAGAAATGACTTCGATCATCATGTTTTCCTCAAAATTCTGCAATATTAATATGTGTAGATATTCTTTCCTTGTGTTTTGCTACAACTATTACTAACAACACTCCTAAACAATTGTCTAATTTTATCAAGGTGCTTAATGATTTATTTAGAAAACTATATCCAAGAAAAATTAAGTTTAAATTTCATTTGATGACTCATTTTTCTGATATGATGAAAAATGTTACTCCTATAACTTATACATCATGCTTAGCTACTGAACGAAAACATCAATTTTTCTAAGGAAATAAAGTTCGAAACTTAAAAAATTCTTCATTGATGTTGGCGGTAAGACATGAAATGTGGATGTGTGTAAAAGGCCATTGTCAAGATGGGTCTTTTTCTCATAATACCAGTAGTGTAGAACTCGTTAACTCGGTTCGAGTATTAAAATTTTACTCGAGTTTTCAACTATTCAACTTTTAAAAGATTTAAAACTCGGATATTCGAGTATTAAAACTTTGAACAGTTGAATAGTTGAAAACTCGAGTAAAATTTTAATACTCGAACCGAGTTAACGAGTTCTACACTACTGATCCAAATCTAAGCACTCAAATCCAACTCATATCCAAATTTAACCTTGAGAGTTCAATTGAAATGCAAATCATAACTACATCTCAAAATCAACATACAAATTCAAATCCATATCCCAATTTCAAAGGATTTGATCCGAATCCAAATTTTCTTCGAGATTTGTTGCATCCCTAAAGTTTGTATAAACATCATTCATTACTATTGCGTACAAAAACAGAAATTAAATGAAACTTTTACTAATTGCTACTTGTATAAAAATAATGTAATTAGAAGAAAATTAAAAATATAAGTTTCAAAAAAATATAATAATCTACAATGAAAAAAAAAACATTAAAAAAAGGAAGTCAATAAAATAAACAATGATTCTGCTAGTGGTTAAGAAAACTGGCCAGTAGTTAATTAGAAAAATTGTACATCATCAGATGCCGCTACACTGTAAACTAGAAAATAAGTTATAGAGTTTTATCAAGGATATTCTAGGAACGCCTATATGAATTCATTGATGAATTTCTAAATTTTTGAAAATAAGATATTCAAAACATTAAAAATATGAATTTTGATTTTCTAATGGGAAAATCGAGAGTGAACTCATATAGGCATTCCTAGAGTTTCGGATTCCATTTAGCAATTCATATATATATTCTAAAGAGTAGAAAATCAAATTTGATTTTCTTTTCATCATATAATATCTTGCATTTTCTTTTATAAAATGAAAAAACAATTATAATAATTTTTAAAAAAACTTATTATTCATTTGAACGATCAGATGATCTAAAAAAAGGAAAAAAAGGAATTATTCTAAATAAAAACTTACTGTTTATGGGAACGATCAGATGATATAGATGAAAAGAATAATACATAGGAATAAAAATGTTTTATTTCATTAATTCAGAAATGAAACACTTGTGTGTGAAAATAATATGAATTTATTTCATTGCACGAGTCACATATTATATGTCAAGCCTAGTGATCAATTTATTGATTAACTTTTTTAGATGGTAATAGAAAACATGACGTGTCGTATTTAATGTAATGATATTTCTAAATCAAAGTTGATTTTCGAATTTTATTCACAATCGCTGTTTATTTTCTAAATAAATCTTCTCGAAAATCAAATTTACTTCATATAAATTGGAAAATCAAGCATTTTTGAATTTATAGAAATTCAATGAATAAGTCATAAAACTTTTAAAATGCTTTAGCTTATTTAAGATCGATTTTCCAAAAAGTAGAATTTAAAAAAAAATTTACAGTGTATAGTGCCATTTGTAAAGACTCATGTGACTGTTTGATAAAAATTACACTACACACGCGTCGGTGTCTTCTGTAACCAAGTGTCTAAAAAGTAAGACGTTTTTGAAATATCTAAGCTGCATCTAAATTAGACATGAGACGAATGCACCGAGTTGTAAGACACATAGTATATTTTAGAGTGTACACTCTAAAAAAAGTGTTCTATGGAACTTTGAAGGTTTGGTACTGTTTTATGAAACCACTTTAAGTTCAGTGGCATAAAAACTGTTTCGTAATTTTCACACAGAACCTTTTTAAGTTCCAAAAACTGAAGAGTTCGAAGTTGTTCTACGACACTCTCTAGAAGTTTCATGCACCATGTATTGAACTTTCAATGGTTTCGCATCTTTTGGACAAAATCGTTGGCAGTTGCGTATGGCATTTAAAAGTTTCGTAGGAGCTCTAACCGTTTCAGATGCATTATATGAAACTACCTATGGTTACGTAAAAAATCTACCGAATCATTATATCATGTGAGAAACTATGAACAGGTTCGTACAATGTCTGCTGAACGTTTTGTTGTTTTACAAAACCACTGGTAGCTCCGTGGAACATCTAAAGGTTCCGTATATCTTATACGAATTTATCAAGAATTTCGTAAAACATCAAAAAGTCCAGCATATATTGTACGAAACCATTGATATTTTCGAAGTTTTTCAAACAATCTCATGCGGCATATTCGAAACTGCTGACAGTTTCGCAAAGTCTCAGAAACTTCTGTACACTTTATCCAACATTTCTGATAATTTCGAAGATTATCCAAAGGTTCCGTATATTTTCTGTGAAGCCCTTGATGGTTCTACAACTGTTTCAAAGGTTTGGAATATTATTTGCGAAACTCTAATACCTCTATAATTTATCGGAAGATTTCATGCATTTTCTACGAAATCTTTGGTAGTTTGATGGGTGGTTCAAAGATTTATTATACTCCCTGAAAAATCTTTCATAGTTTCGTAGTTTATCTAAAGGTTTGCTAGATTCTCTGCCAATTCTTTTATTGCTCTATAGGTCATATAATGATTCCGTATTTATCTTTGCGAAACTATTGAAATTTTCATGTATTCTCTATAGGTTTCGTCTACTTTCCACAAAACCTCTCATAGTAGCATGGTTCAACTAGAGGTTCGATATATTTTCTACGAAATCTTTTCGTAGTTCTGAAATGCATGTAAAGGCTTGGTGAAACTTCTACGAAACTTTTCGTAGATCCTTACTGAACCTATGTGCTCACTATTCATTCACTGTTTTGTTTTGCGACCGTACTATATATATGGATGACTGAGCTACAATATGACAGTCATTTAAATGTACTTCAAGAATAAATATCTTTCTACAAGTATTCATATAATTTGAGCAACCATCTTCATTGTTCAAAACAATTGAGTAGGTAAAACTCTTGATACATAAGCGGTTATCTCAATCAATTAATTCGTTTAATTAAATTTTGGTTATTGTGGATCGGATGACTTGATCTGTAAGTATCGTTTTATAAAGCAAAGTATGTTTTTTTTCGATGAATTCTATGCTACAGATTGACCAACAAAACAAGATCACGTGTAAGTTTGATTCTATAGATTAAATTAATTCTTTTTCTGTTATAGATTTATCCAAACATCGATTAGGTAAGTTTTATTATATAAAATAACATACATTGTCATCTCTCATTATTAATTGATTCAATATCAAAATAAGAAGTTTGACTCTATCAAATAAAATAAACTGATTTATATCTCTATTTAAGGTTCAGTCGAATATCAAAATGACAAAGTAAGTCTAATTTTCTAAAAGGAACTGAATGTATTTAATTGGTTTATTGTACGTTGCTTCAAATAACAATTTCATCGGATAAGTTTAGTTTCATGAAATAAAATAAATCTTTTTGTATTTATATTTTAGATTGATTTAAATATCAAAATGAGGGTAAGTTTGATCTTATACAATATACTTACTATATATTTACTTGTCTATTATAGACTGATCCAAAGATCCAAGTCACCGAATGAGTTTCTGTTTACAGAATAACTAAGTCTACTTGTTTCCTTTATAGGTTGGTTGTGCTAGTCGATATACACGAGACGTTTGGCTTCATCCTTCAACTGTAAACGATGTAAAATACATGTGCACATATATATATACGTCAGCGACGATTAAAAGATTAAATATATAGTCAAGGTTTGGCACGAAAGTACCTATGCAGGACCTTAGTTTTAGTTTCTGATTTAGGTTCAGTACGAAACTCGTTATACAAAACCTTGATTTGACTGATTCAGGAAAGATTTCATACGTAACCTTTTTTCAACGGAACCAAAAACATGGTCCCGAAGTTGTACCCAACTTTAGATCCTTTTTTTGGTTTCGTGAAACATCTCTTTTAAGAGTGAAACTTTAGTAGATTTCGAGACTTTGAAATATGTTCAAGAATCCGACAGTATTCTTTCGATAGATGTTCTCTCTATGAGCACGCGAAATTTTCGATGAGTGAACAAATTAGTCTTCAACACCGACCTGTCCAAAAAATTTTTCTTCAATATCAGTAATGGCACTTTCAAAAGCAGAATAAAATTTTTTCCAGCAACAGTTCCCGCATATATGATCTGTTCAATCAGGTCTTCTGCTCAAAAAGGTCTGGAACTTTTCGGGTCCTGATTGAAACAAAACGAGAAAAATATGTGTATTTCAAATTTTTGACCGCTCTTCGCGCCTATTGTATGCTTTTCTATATCTGCTTGAGTTCTTCTTCTTTTAGTTTATCCGAATCAAATCATCTAGTGAGACTCGTCGTCAGTGGAATCGAAACCGATCGTGGTTGTTTGCACTCAAGGAAAAATGATTAATGCTTGTTGTTGAGATTATTTTTTATATTAAATATTCATTAGATGAGTTTTTACTATATATTTGTATAGTATCTTATTTATTGTAGAAGTCTATCAACTAGCATCGTATATCATAAAATACTACGTTATTTTAATGAATAGTATCAATAAGCTTTACACTATAACAGAATGAGTGTTATGCCATTAGATAACTATCGATCAATGTCTATATAGTTTTTTTGATGTTATATCATTAGCATAAGATATTTCTATGAGAAATAATCATTGTTTCAAAGAGAATATATATAAACTAAAAATGATAATTAACATATCTAAGCAAAAGTATTTGAACACTCATCAATGCTTTAAAATAAAATAATTTTCAATAGAATCTACGTAGATTATAATATAATGATTAGATATAAAAAACCAACAGAAAATTGAAAAAGCTCAAAGAAAAACTACAGATTACGTATAGCTAGAATATAACGTTACATCTTATTCTAACTTATTAAAGCAATTGATATCATCATCAGTTATTCGTATCCAATTTTAAGTTTCTTTTTTTTTCCAATCTTGTTTGCATTTTGCTAGCAGTTGTTCTGCTGTTGGTTGAACGCCATTGTTTTCTTTCCATAACATAGTTATTATGCCGATATATGCCTCTCCAAATGATTTTGTAGCGCTTGCTGCAAGACCTGCATTCATTGCACCACCGGCAATTGATCCAACAACTGGAATAAATTTCAAATAATTAGCCGCACGAGATCCCATTGCAGATGCGCCTAATGTTGCTGAAAAAATTTTCCAAAGTTCCGAAACAAGATCTCGTTCCACCTTAAAACCAAAAACTATCGTTATACCATTGATCATTCCTTCTTCAATTGGGACAAGAAGACTAGTATCCGAGAATGGTATTGGTACAGCACCCGCTGCGGCTGCAGCAGTTGCCGCGCCAACTATAATACGTTGAGCATTCATTTTTTTAGCTTCAAAATCGACCATTTGAGCAGCAACAAAAGCCAATTTGCGGGCTTCTGACAATAATTTCCCTGTCGTTCTTACAAGATCATCAAGACCCATTACTGGAATAGAAGACCGTCCAATGAGATAATTTTTTTCCTGTGCGACAACAGATATGACTTTCAATTTTTGAAATTTCTTTTTAACGACATCAACAAGAGTTTTGTTTTCATCGTAAGACTGAGTAATAACAATAATTACTGGCATGTGTTCAGAAAGCATTTGTACAAATTCTATCTCACCATCTTCCAAATGTTTCGAAGTTTGCGAAATACACATCCAAGCTATATGAATATGTTCATTCGAATCACTATTGTTTCGACGCTTTTGTATAAATTGACATGATTCATCTGTTATTTTCTTATATTCTTTCATTTTAATCCCATATGAATCAAATAGTGTTACTGAAGTATCATGCACTGGATATTCCGTTATATTCGTTGTAACTACTGTACCTGTACCCTTTTTTGCAACTTCTTGTTTAAATATCGTATTGATCAGGGTGCTCTTACCAACTCCAGTATGACCAATAACCATTATATTCGTTCGACCTAGACCTTTAATTCCTTTACTAATCTTTTGAAAAAAGTTTTCTTCGTCCGTTCCCGAATTTGCCATTTTTAATCTATTATAATATAAAATACTATTAATGTATATCATAGAATAACGATCATCATGAAATCTCAACAACGAAAGAAAATTTTACTCTGCCGGACAAGACTCATGTTGATTGTTGTATTGCTATGATCATTCCTGATGTAGAAGTGATATTTTGATTTTACTCTATGGAATACAGTGCACTAATAATCAATGTATTTTGTTTGATGAAAAAAAACTTACTACTTAATTATCATAGAAGTCTGCCCGTTCATATTATGTGCAGAAGAAAATAATTTGCTTTATCTCATCGGAAAAAATATAGTAGGTACTATTTCTGGTATAATTCTAGTAGAAAAACATTATGTTTGTCCTCATTTCACTTTCATCGTCTAGTACTTCTTTAAAATGGGAACAATGTGAATAAAAATATTGTCACGTTACATCACTAACACTACATTATCAGTGATGAGATCTCCGATGAATTATAGTCAAAAAATTATAGATTAAATCAGATGTTAAGTGTAACCTTCACTTTTCTTCCCTCGTTTATTTATATCAAACCACAACTATATATAATGATAACAACAGGAAGATTCTCCTATGTACGAGAGAGAGAAAAGGAATAACTCCACGAAGAGAACGAAAGAAATAATCTAGGTGCAAAAATAACAGTACAATATATATGTACATAGGGGAGAAAGAGAATAGCAAGGGTAGTAAGACGAGGGATATATAATACTACCTAACATGGGAAATAACTTGAAGGTAAACTAAACTTTGGGCGAATGTAAAAATATCAAAAACAAAAATGAGAATAAAGGGGAGGATGTAATTGTAGATGAGCGTGATAAAGGTTCGACTTCCATACTCTGTCATATTTTTTAGAGAATCTAATTGGAACTTCTCCACTCTGTCATGAATGACCCAGCTAATTTTTTCTCGATTATATCTGATTATTTACTTAAGAGCTCAAACGATAGAGCAAGTTTTCGTCTACGAAACTATATTTAAATTTTTCTTAGATATTTTTTAAACATATTTACGACAGAGCGATGTACGAAAAATGAGATAAAACTTTTGAAAATTTTGTGGCTTTTTAGTGTTTCGATGAAAAAAAAATATCAAAAAACATCCAGATCGATAATAATTTCTTATGGGTTTGATAGAACGAAAAAAACTGCATACGATCCACGTAAGGAAATATCTCAAACATATGCATATAATACTTTAATGCAGTCCAAAAGATAAAAGAACGTCACTCTTATAAAACACTTTATCTTTTGAATTTGTCAATCAAACAACAATATCACTAAGATTTTTTTCAAGTTAGCAATGTAATCTCGATTTACAATCAAGCACCTGTAAAACTCATATTTGAGAAACTATTCATACCACAGCTCATGAAAACTTATAAAGGCGTCATCGCAAAATTTTCTGGTTGTTGGGAAAAGATTGATTTTTTGACGAGATCAAAGTGCGTATATTTACTTTTTATAAAAAATATAATCAGAAAAAATGGATGAAAATGTGTACGATACGACGTCAAATCAGAGAAGTATAAAGAATCTACTACTAAATATTCATACAATACTTCTGACTATCAGAAAGAAAAAAAAACAATACGATGCTGTTCTCTTTCACACAGACACGTATTCAACACAGATAGATAGAGATGAGTAGTTTTTTTTATACAACAACATCACGTATGATTTGAATATTTGATCTATAGAGTATCATATAGTAATGAATATTGACTATACCAGATCTATAGAGAATATAAAAAGAATAATTTTTACATATAATACCTTACTCGTCCAATTGTCAAGTTAATATAATTGATTGATTCTAAATGTTCAATACTGCTTTATCTGTATCTTTAAAAAAACCTTATTTATATTGTTGTTTGATTAACAAATTTCAAAAATGCTATTAAAAGAAGTGTTATATAAGACTAATGTTCTTTTATCTTTTGGACTAAATTTAAGTATTATACACATCTCTTTGAGGTACTTTCTTACGTGTATCGTATGAAGTTCATTTTTACTCTATTAAACTCGTAAGAAACTTATCGGTTCGAATATTTTATCTGAATATAGAGTTTTGTAAACCAAGACCTGATCTACCTTTTAAAATATAATTCAATTTAAATTAATTGATCTTCAGGAAGAAAAATAATCATATACTGAAAACAGAAAAAGCATTATAGTTATTTTTTAAGTTTATGAAGATACTTTCAATGTCCCATTCTCATTCATTCAAGGATCATTTAAAGAGGACTAAAAATTTGGATTTATCAGTTTTCATTTGCGATTTGAAAAGTAGATCAATTTTCTTTGTATGACGACCTACTACGAAAATATTCGATTCAATTATGGATCGTCTCTTACCCATGGAAAAAAAATTTGAGAAAATCGCGGTTTTCGATGAAAGCAGTGTAAAATATCGTGGCGTGCTCAGACATCATCGTAGTTTCGATTATCACAGTTATTAGTGGTTTTCAATACCGCCATGTGTTCGTTATATAACTGCGGTTATTAATGATTTTGAATACCGAGATGTGTTCGTTGAATGACCGCGGTTTCTCAAACCGCGATCATTAGCAGTTTTAGAAATCGCAATGTGTTCGTTGGACAATCGCGGAGTGAGATACCATGAATTATAAGTCATATATATGGATAAGTAATTAAATACCGTAAGTAGTAAGGAACGATATTACTAGTTAATTAATTAAATATTTATCATATTGGTGTTCTTCCTGAAAATTATATATATATATATTTATGTAGTGACGTTTCGTCAACAATGTTGATATCATCAGACTATTTCTTGATGTAAATATTCAAAACAAAATTATATAGAACATGTATATTTTTTATTCTATTGATAGTGGAATGAACGAAAGAGTAATAAAAACAAAATCTTCGTCCAGCATCACTGCCTTGTTCATTCCACTATCCATGGAAAAAAAATTAAGGTAAAATCGCTGCTTGCCGCGGTGTTTCTAAACTCATCGCAATTTTTTGTTGGCAGACCGTGATGTATCAAAAGACAGCGCGATTTCTTCCGGTTGTTTTAATCGTGTTAATTAAAAATTACGGCGACCAATATCGTGACCGATATATTACATATAACGTTTGGATGCTGTTCCAAAAACCGTGGTTTATGCATCTATAACTTCGGGTGTATATATCGGTTAGATGCGGTTTTAGTAACCGCGATATGTTGATCTATAACTGCGGTTTTATAAACCACGACAGATCAGTTCGTAATTACGGTATTAGATGCCGTAGATTATGTGACTCTATACCACCGCGAATTCGATAGCAATCGGATATCTTGTACCGCGGCGAGCTCGTTAGTAACCGCAGTATGAAATACCGCGGTACAGTCACTTGTAAACGTGGTGTCTTAAGTAACATGAAATGTGTAATGACGAAGAGGATGTCATTTCCCACTATTTTAGAAATATTCTCAGCAGTTCTACGAAAAAAAGTTTTGAGAAACCGCGGTTTTTCTCAGAATTATCACGGGTTTCGTTGAGCGCAGTGCGATCACAGATAACCGCGGTTTCAGATGCCGCGACTTTCGGTGGTTTTAAATACCGCGGTGCACTTGTTGAGTTACAGTGGTTTGAGATACCGTGGCTTCAGACATCACGATTTTGAGCCGTTTTCAACCGATAAGTAAATAGGTAGTTGACTAGTAGGTTAGATAGATATATAGTTAGATCGATAAATAGATAGGTATTTAGGTGGATGGATGGATAGCCAGATAGACAGATGAATAGATAGTAGACAGTTAGATAGATAGATACTTCGGTAGATGAATGGTTAAGCACATACTTAGGTAGATAGTTAGGTGGATAGATTGATAAATTTATAATTAAAGATATAGAGAGATAGTATGTTAAGCAAAGAAATCGTTAGGCGGATTGGTCGAGGACCGGGGTAGTTAAACACATAGACAGAGATAGATCGATGAAAATAAGCATCAGCTTATAAAAACGCAGGAGTTGGACCTTTCATGAGGTTTCTCAAAACCGCTGAATGCCGTGGTTTTCTGATCAATTTTTTCCGTGGGTAATTCCATGTAGAAAACATCACGAAACTTCCTCTATATATGTAATGATACGAAAAAGAATGGTCGATATTTTCGTGATATTTCATTATAATTCACCTCATATAGTGAAAATGCAACTTCAAAAAAGAGCTGCTTGTTATGATATGTCACGTTTCCTTTAATGTGTTATTGCAAAAAAAGGGTAGTTGATTATTTTTTGAATAACTTTCGATAAAAATAAGTTAGAAGACTATGACTTTCACAATTCGAAAGAGAAGATACGAACGCACCAAATCGTATATTATAGGACTTTCTAAGATTTTCAAGCGACGCTAAGTTGATTTTTTAGCCATTTGTGTGGAATATATACTTTTTTATTCCTTCTCTAATAAAAAAAATCATTTTTTCGGGGCTTAGAAAATAGATTTAAAAACTTATATGTACCACCAGGCATCCATTTCCTGATTGACAATGCGTGCTTGTCGTGAATGGCGCGACTTGATTGTGTTGTGTGACTCCTGCCACGGTTGGAGGGCTCGACCATATCCCTCTCTCAAAGAGAACCTGTTTCACTTCCAGTAGAAATGCTCAAACCACATAAAGTTAGAAAGAAATCTTTTTAAATCACATAAATTAGGTTTTTCATTTTAAAGGATAGCTCTAGTAGAAGTGGATTTTCTCAATTAAAAATGGTTATTTTTTTAAGGAAAAATACTTCATCCATATCTCTACTCATAAGGAGAAATGGAAAATATATAGAGAGAAATGCATATTTATTCTTTTACATCTTAAGGATACGTATTAATCGTAGTTTTCTTGCAGCAGAAATGGTTAAGATTGTAAGAGAAATGTTTTGTCCATTTTTAGACCTACAAGCAGAAATGGAAAACATAGAGAGAAATGCATACTTATTCTTTTTCTTCTTAAGGGTACATATTAGCAGTAGTTTTTTTTGCAGCAGAAAAGGTTAAACTTATAAGAGAAATACTTTATCGGTATCGCTACTCATAAGGAGAAATGGAAATTATATAGAGAGAAATGCATATTTGTTCTTTTACATCTTAAGGATACCTATTCGTTGTAGTTTTTTTGCAGCAGAAACGGTAAAAATTGTAAAAGAAATGCTTTATCCATTTCTTGATAGACATGCAGAAATAGAAAAAATATAGAGAGACATGCATATTTATTCTTTTACATCTTAATGGTACGTATTAGCAGTAGTTTTTTTTGCAACAGAAATGAAAAACATATAGAGAAAAATGCATATTTATTGTTTTTTCATTTTAAGGATATGTTCAAGCAGAAGTCGCTTCTTGCGGCAGAAATTTAATTACACAGTATCAGAAAATGAGAAATACGATTAACATATGCTGAATGACAAGCTGTAGCTACATCGTTTATAATAGATGAAACAATTGCATGGACATCAACTTGATAATGCGATGCTAAAAGCCAAACATAATTGATAAATTTGAAGAAAACCACATTTCTGGTTCGATCTTTAATGTACAAACAACTGTAAAATTTGTTCTAAATCGCTGCATCGGATTCATGATATTTATCAAACTATGTGACTTACAAAAAAAATTTAGTTTAATATACAAAAATAATTTTGCGTAAAAGGAATTTGATTAAATGCGAATTCCATCTTATTCCCTCCTTATTTCTAAACAACGATCATCCTAACTTTTTATCTTATAAACATTAAATTTCAGTATATGTTTAATATCAAGTAATAGATTATATATATTTTTTCTTTTTCTCTTAATTCGTTTTCTTACTGAATGATTTCGCCTCAAAAGAAAAATCATTTCACTTTGAATTTCGATAGATGTGCAATTTCAACTAATAGATGATATACATATCTTTTTCTGAAGGGGATCCGTCAGGATCTAATAGGATCCAAGTTAAAGTTAAATTAGTTATACTCACGATATTCGTGCTAGTTATTCATGATTTTTACCTTAATCTCAATGATTTCAGAATTGTATTAGTGACAGACTATTTCTCAAAAATAGCAATATCTTATAAAGTTTGATCAATGGCTTTTAAGATCCAGGAGTTCGATTTGCAAGATGGTTTCTTGAATTTTGCGCACTTGAGAATCTCAGTTAGAGATGGCTATTGTTCCCAAGAAGGCTTTTCTCTACTATTGAGAGGACAAAATACAATGTTGTTCGGGCCATGTACAAAGGCATCTTTGAAAACACCAAGTCAACCTGATCAATATCATGTTTCGCCTTTAAAATAGTAGAGAAGATGCTAGCTAGAAACTGATCGGTTAGAAGTCCTTTTGTCTGAACCAATCAGATTTCAGCAGGCATTTTCTCCACTATTTTCAGTGTAAAATTTGCTGTTGATCGGGTCGACTTCAAGAAAGCAAAAGCGGTTTCTTATAGGTCCTAGAATTCATCAGACACCGCCAGGATCTGTAAGATGCAACACGATCCACTTCGATCTGCCAGAGTTCACATGCATAATTAGAATCTATAGGGGCCTACTATTACTCATCAATATGAACTATGTTCTGAACACTTTATATAGACAAAATGTATCAGTCAGCTTTTAATCAAGGGGGGAAAAGCAATGCCTGGTGGTTTCTAAGATCCAGCAGGATCCAATACGATTCAATAAGATCCAGTGAGATCTAATATTATCTATATATTCTGGGAATATTCTTTGGCCCTTAAGTCGTATATTCTGATGATGTTCCGAGGTTCTGAAGTCCTTTATTTTGTAGGTACTCGTGAGTACTTAAGTTTAACATTCTAGAGGATTCTTAGATACTCAAGTCCTGTATTTTGGAGGTATCCAGGGGTGCTCAAACCCTATATTTAAGAGGTATCCATAGATCCTCAATACTGGCTTGCCAAAACGTGACACTGCTGTTTCTGACATACTATTTTTTCAATTTTCTCAATAATCGAACTAGCTAAAAGCTAACTCAAGCGCCATTCGATGCAGCTCACATGAGAACCGATGTAATTGATAAATCACTTTTGAGCTCGAACTCTATGCATAATGTAGACCCTAGTGAGGTGTGAAAAACCTCAAAGAAACAGGTGCCCATAGGCCTTCTGCTTGAACTTATAAGGATTTTACTTAAATTTCACCCTATAGCAGGATATATACTAAAATGTCGAATGATCATATTTTGATCTGAAATTTTGCTCATAGAAAGGTCTATTCATAAATAGAGTATCGTCAAAATTTCAGCTCAAAAGAATGTTTTCTTCTCAAGATATTAAAGTTCCAAAAGCCACTCATATCCCACAAAATATGCTAGAATTTACTGGTTCTTTTTTGAGATTTTAATATTTCTAGAAGAAAGTGTTGTTTTGAGCTGAAATTTTGAGGACATTCTACACATCAAGAGGCCTCTCTATGGACAAAATTTCAGCTCAAAATGTGATCATTCGACGTTTTAGTATATATCCTGCTACAGGGTAAAATTTGGGTAAAATGTTTATAAGCCCAAGCAGAAGGCTTATGGGCACCTATTTTTTTAAGGTTTTTCATACCTCACTAGGGTCTACCTAATGCATAGAGTTCGAGCTCGAAAGCGATTTATCAGTTGCATCGGTTCCATCGTCAGATTACTGATTTTGCTATGATCAAATGAGCTTTCAGGTTGAAAACCAAGTTTCTGAAAACATTTTAATGGTACGTAATGCAATTACATAAAAAAAAACCTTTTTTGTAGTCAGACTTAATAAGATCCGATTTGTCACGAATCTAGGTAACTAAAAATAAAGTATCGAAGTAAAAGTTATAAGAAATTGTATTCCTTATCGAACAGTAAAAATATTTGTAAAATTACTTTCACTAACGAAGAAATCTGCAAAATACAAACGTACATAACGCTGTTAAACAATTTTGTTTACATCAGCGTATTTTTCTATTGTTTTACATAAAAATATCAACTCGTGAGGTGGTATTTTACGTAGACAAGCCAGTATTTTGAAGGTACCCGTTTCTTTCTCAAAGTTATTCAGTTCTTTTGACTACAGTTAGGATCTTCATCCTAAAAGGAACTGTGTGCTTGTATGTTGGTCCGCAAGGTAGCAGTTTGGACCTATGTAAATGCGAAAGAAGGATTTTTTTGTTTTTGCTCGTCTGTTTAACGCAGAAGAATACTTCAGCTGAATTATGGTTGAAAATAGACCCTTAAATGGTAGAAGACTTTTTACAGTCAAGGAATTCGGTGGATGGCCTTCATCCATGGTACTTCTCACTATTCAACATGTAGGAAAAGAACTACATCAAATAAGTTATTCAACTCTAATGCAATCATCTATAAGACAATCACTTGTAGCCTGCCTGAGGTTCTTGCGAATGTGAACGTTGAGGATGAGAGTGATATGCATGATAGGTGGTAAATAGTGTGGATCGAGACGATTTACTAGGTCTCTTGATTGTACGAAGTTTTCCACCATTGATATGTCTCCTCTCATGCTCATCCTCAGTTGAGGTGTCTTCCTGTGTTAAACATGCGAGCAAAATCAAAAGAATTCTACCTTTTGCTCTCATGTAGGTTCAAATTACTACCTCGCAGAGAATTATACTAGCACACTGTTATCTTCAGTTTGAAAACCCTGATTGTTGTCAAGAGAATAGGAAAGCTTTCAGGAAAAAATGAATATATCCAAAACGTAGGAGTTGAGGACCTATGGGTAGCTTCAGAATATCGCTTGAGGATCTAAGGATATTCCCAGAATGCAGGAATTGAAGATATAACGATGCCTACAGATTATGGAATGTGAGGACCTAAGAATACCCTCAAGGTCTAAAACTTGAGGATCTAGAGTATCCTGAGAATATGGTACTTGAGGATTTAAGAATATCCTCATATGATAGAACTTGACAACTTAGGGTACCCTAAAATATGAGACTAGAGGATCTAAGGATACCTGCAACATATAGTACTCTAAGGGTAGCCCAAAGAGTTTTTTTATACTGCGACATTTATTCAAACTACTACCGTATGGACAAACATACAGTCAGTTTCGGGATTCAGACCGTAACTACAGTCAAGAGAATAAGAATCCATCAGGAACTATCAGAAACCAGTAGGAATCATATGATTCAAGGATCCAGGAATCACTATTTCTCCTTGCTGACATAAGCTCCAGAAGGATATTAGTGGTATTCTGAAATGGTTCTCATGAGGTTACAAATAGTACTCTAAGATAGATAGACCTCAGAAGGTTACTAATAGCATCCTGAGAAGGGTCACAGAAGCTTAGCAATGGTACCTTGAGATAAGCTCCAGAAGGTTACGGTTTGTACACTAAGATAGGTCTCACGAAGCTACTAATGGGATCCTGAGATAGATCACAGAAGGTTAGTAATGGAACCCTGAAGCGGCTTCCACGAGTTTTGGAATAGTATCCTGAGGTAGATCTAAAGAGGTTACTATTGGAGCTTCGAGATAGTCACTAGGATGTTACTAGTACCGGCCACAAGTAGCTCGGAGAAAATCACTATTAATACTCTAGAATACAGGTAATGAGATTGAAAGATAAACGCTCACGTTCATATCAGCGACCACGAGTGTGAGCTGTACACCTTTATCCATCAGGACCCACTAGAAACCAATAGGATCCAAGGATCTAGAATCTGCTTTTTCCCCCTTGGAAAAATATATTCCATCACCAACACATTCAGATGTATCGAGAATCCGATGTGGAGTCATAGAAGAAAATAAATAATTAATACGATGATTAAGACTAGCCAATGTTCTATAAAGGTCGACTGGTGGAAGAAAACTCATAAATAATAACCAAAGTTTGTTTGGCAAACATTCAAAAGATTTTATTGTTGTCATCATTAAATGTCAAAAAGTATTATTGAAAAAGATATTCATTTGATCCATTTATGTCTGAATCAATGACTTTTATTCATGTATGTACAGTCGGTGTCAAAATTGACTAATCTCTCAGTAATGCGTTTTTGTTTCTTTATTATCCCGACAATTACACTAGTTGAAACAGCTTGATTTCTTTTATGCCATAGCTCATAGTGTCTAGTTTATGTATAGAAAATTTAAAATCAATCCATTGATGCGTTGAGTTTTTATTAGAAATACAATATGGGTATAATATTTTTCATTCAAGTTATCTATAAGTATAAGTGTAAAAGCAGCATTTTTTCGATCTAGCCCAAAAATATGTGTATTCTATAGAGGAATAAAAGACGATTTTTTCTTTTTATTTCTATTCAGTTCCTTTGATTTATACACAATTAGAAAGAGCATGAAAAACTGCATCAGATGATATATTTTGATAAATATTGTATGTTGAAAAGTTGTATTAGTAAACCCATTTTTGTATATAGATCATATTGCAATTTGTTGTAAATTGACTTGTATAGGCTGTTGACATATTAAAAAGCTGATGAAGAGACAGCTTCAGTGACGCTAGTTTGTAGAGAATTCTTTTCTCCACAAAACTATCATATTTTGAATCAATATAAGCTTTATTTCACAGCATTATAACGTTCCGCTTCAGTTGTATTACTTCAACAACAGTGCTATTATTGCTTCAATACAAGTGTTACCTTCATGACTCGACGGATAAAGATGTTTTTAAGACAAATCCAGTGAAATTATGATTCAATTCTTCTAGTTGTTCAATTACGATACCATGTACCAAGGTTAGAGATGTACATACTAGAAGATGATAGCTGGATGAATAATGACCACTGTTGTTGAAATAATACAACTGAAACGGAGTGTTATAACACTGTGAAATAAAGCTTATATTGATTCAAAATATGATAGTTTTGTGGAGAAAAGAATTCTCTATAAACTAGCGTCACTGAAGCTGTCTCTTCATCAGCTTTTTAATATGTCAACAGCCTATACAAGTCAATTTACAACAAATTGCAATATGATCTATATACAAAAATGGGTTTACTAATACAACTTTTCAACATACAATATTTATCAAAATATATCATCTGATGCAGTTTTTCATGCTCTTTCTAATTGTGTATAAATCAAAGGAACTGAATAGAAATAAAAAGAAAAAATCGTCTTTTATTCCTCTATAGAATACACATATTTTTGGGCTAGATCGAAAAAATGCTGCTTTTACACTTATACTTATAGATAACTTGAATGAAAAGTGGTTAGTGTGTAAAGCTCAAGTTACTCTATCTAGTGATATTTTATAAAGAAAATCTCATAGAAAAATAACTGCACAACAGATCGTACAATTAATTGGTTGGATAATTTTGAAACGATGAAAAACATTATGCCCATATTGTATTTCTAATGAAAACTCAACGCATCAATGGATTGATTTTAAATTTTCTATACATAAACTAGATACTATGAGCTATGGCATAAATGAAATCAAGCTGTTTCAACTAGTGTAATTGATGGGATAATAAAGAAACAAAAACGCGTTACTGAGAGGTTAGTCAATTTTGACACTCACTGTATATACATATAAAGCTTCAGTTACTGTTTGTAATTATAGAAAAAATAAATAGCTCAGAATGATGAAAAAACTTCTTTAGTGCTATAGTACCATGATGATATAGATCTGTAGATCATGTATATATCTTTAATGTCTCGAATATTGTTGTGTACGTATCATATTGTGTGGATTTCTCATAATATCATTGAGTTTTATGAATTTTTTGAATGCAATAGTAGTTAAAAGTATTAACCGCTAAATTACAAGTTTCTGACTTTTTGAGTATATTTTTGGTTGTGTGGTCGAAAACAACTGTTAGTTGTTCAAATAAGAAAAGGAACTTTATTAAGAATCAATATATATATATACATTTGTGACATGAAAGAGAAGAAAAAAGACTAACATTTTGTGAAACATTGAGATCAACTTTCACAAATAAAGAAGAAAAGTTTTCATAGATAATTTGACATCAAGTGAACGATTCATGCAAAATAAATTGGTCCGAAGAGATAAACGATGAACAAGATCTAATGACAAATCAAGAGAAAATCATAAATGAATATTAAAGCGTTCGATTTCAATCTTAAAATACGGCGTAAAGGATATTTGAGCAATACGAAAAGTTTAATGTATTGTATCGATATATTCTACGCAGTTGTATTTCAAGATCACCACATTGTTCAGATAATAAACATTTAATAGAATTAAACTATCCTATCTCGTTCTATCCATCATACATTTATAAAAACTGAATTTCAAATTTAGTTTCATTTTCATGATATTCCTTATTACTAGGGATGCAACGGTGACGATGCACCAGTGGGACCGGTGAACGATGAATAGTGGGCCAGCGGCTCACCGTCACCGTTTCATCCTACTTGTTACCACTTTAATACATTATCTATATAATCCAAAATTATTGATTTATTCATTCAAATTCACTTTTGAGTAAATGTATTTATGTTGAAATATATATTACTAAGTTCGAAATGTATTTATTCTAGACTATATTGATTAAATGATTAGGAATTACATTAAAATCTATTCGATAGTTTATTATTTTCGATATTGAACTTGAGTTTCTTTGGAAAATGGTGACTCGACTGAACTGTAATTGATGATAATATTAAGATCGTATTTCTATTGCTGAAAATTCCATTATAGAATTATGTATTATGATATAGTAAACAAATTTAAATAGAGATGAATTTTAACATGAATGATTCTCAGGCTCAAATATTTATACACAATAACAAAGTTAGAGAATATCTTAAAATTTTATTAAAATATTCAGTTCAGTAGAAATGATTTTATTTAGCTAAATAAAGAAGATGGTAAAAGAAATGTTATTTTTTTATTCTATAAAAAAAGGTGTTCATCATTGTTTATTACGAAGTCTGTCGACCAGAGCTTGATTATCTTTTACCTCTGAGTGGTCAGGACCGTAAGCTAAACGTGCACTATCAACAGAACGTTGAGCATGTTTGAGAGCTGCACTATAATTTTCAAGATCTTCATAAATTCTTGCCGTATTGTAATACATTATAGCCATCGATTTATGATCAGGAGAGTGTAGCATTTCTTGACTTTTAAGTGATTTTTCATAATATTCAACGGCAGTTGATTTGTTTTCCATTGATGAATATATGGACCCAATACTACGATAAAGTGGAGCTAGTGACGGATCGTCGGGTGAGAAATTTTTCACTCGAATTGGAAGTGCTTTTTCGTAAAATATAAGAGCATTTTGCTTATCGTCTAATGACATATAAGCGATAGCAATGTTGTTATAGTTGATTGCTAAATCCAGCTCATCTGTCGAAGAAGATTTTTCACGAATTTCAATTGATTTCTTATAAAATGAGATTGCCGTTGAGTAATCGTTCATAGAATAATGTATAGACGCAATACTAGTGTAGATTGTAGCCAAAGATGGATCATCAGGTGAAAGTGTTTTTAATCGAATTGCAAGTGCCTTTTCGTAAAATACAAGAGCATTTTGTTTATCGTCTAATGACATATAAGCAACAGCAATGTTATTGTAATTAGTTGCCAATGATGAATCATCTCGAGTCAGTGACTTTTCTTCAATGACAATCGCTTTCTTGTAAAAGTTAATAGCATTGGAGTAATTTTCCATTGAATAATATATTGATCCCATGCTGCTATAGATTCCAGCTAATGATGATTCATCAACGATAGGAGATTTTTCTCGAATAGCTAATGCCTTTTCATAAAATTTAAGTGCATTTGTATTATCATTCATTAATTTATAAGTAATAGCGATATTGTTATAGGTAGTACCTAAGATTTCTACATCAGTATCAGAAGAATTCTCACGAATTTGAAGTGCTTTAGTGTAAAATGAGACTGCATTCGAGTAGTCTTTCATTTCATAATATACTGAAGCGATGTTATTATAAGATGCAGCAAGTGTTAAATCGTTAGGCAATAATTTTTTCTCTCGAATAACAAGTGCTTTCTGATGAAGTGTAAGTGCTTGTGAATAATATTTCATTGAATCATATACTAATCCAATATTATTGTATGAAATAGCCAAGTCTCGATGATCGTCTGGTAGTGTTTTTTGTTCAATTTCAAGAGTTTTTTCATAAAATGAAAGTGCCTTTTGATAATCATTCATTTTACTATAAGTTAAACCGATGTTGTTATATGTAATACATAAATCACGATTCTTAGGTTTTTGAGAATTATTTTGTATTTCAAGTGCTTTTTCGAAAAATGAAAGAGCAGTAGAATATTCTTTCATTGAATTATGTACTGATCCAATTCTGTTATAAGTCGATACTGTTTTATCTGATTGATTGAGTTGAGGATTATTTTGACAAATTTCATATGCTTTTTGATAAAAAGAAAGAGCAGTCTTATAATCATTCATAGATTGATGAACTAAACCAATATTGTTGTATGTAATAACAAGTGATGGATGGTCTGAAGGAAGCGAACTTCGTTTGATTTCAAGTGATTTCTCATAGGACGACAAGGCCTTTGGTTTATCTCCCATCGAACTGTAGATTGTACCGAGATTATTATAACTAGTAGCCATATCAGGATGGTTTGGAGGAAGTGAATGTTGTAGAATTTCGAGTGCTTTTTCATAATATGATAGCGCCTTTGGTTTGTCATCCATCGAACTATACACCGAACCCAGATGATTGTAAGTATCAGCAAATGACGGATGATTTTCTGGCAAAGCTTGTTTTTGAATTTTGAGTGCTTTTTCGAACCAGGAAAGTGCATTTGAATAATCTTCCATCGAATCATATACCGAACCAATAGAATTGTAGCTGGTAGCATTATCTGGATGATTATCAGGAAGAGATATTTCTCGAATTTCACGTGCCTTTTCATAATATTCGAGTGCTTTCAAATTATCATCAATTGAACTATGAATAGAACCAAAATTACCGTAGATTACAGCTAAATTTGGATGTTTAGGAGGAAGGGATTTTTGTCCAACATCAAGTGCCTTTTGAAAGAACTCGAGAGCAGTTGAATAGTCTCCAATATCTTGATGTAATCCACCAATATTACCATATATAGTGGCAAAATCTGGATGATTAGTTGGAAGCGTTTTCTGTCGAATATCGAGCGATTTTTGATAATATGAGAGTGCAGTCTTAAAATCTGCTAGTATTTTATGTATTAAACCCATATTACCGTACGTTGTAGCTAGTGTAGGATCATCCGAAGGAAGAGATTTCTCTTTAATTTCAAGTGATTTTTGATAAGATGAAAGTGCAGATTGATAGTCTCCTAATGATTCATATACTCCAGCAATATTATTATACGTCGTAGCTATAGAAGGATCATTAGCTGGCAAAAATTCAAGTTCAGTTTTAAGTGCTTTTTCATAATATTCAAGTGCTGTTTTATAATCACCCTTTGCACTATAAACATATCCAAGTTGATGATTAGAATGAGAGTATTTACGCCAATTTTCTTTATCTGTTGAACCTAATCGTTTTTCATATATTTCTTGAGCTTGATTAAATTCACCCATCTTAAGCATTAAATGACCAAGTTTATCCATTGGAGTACCATTTCCAAGTTCTTTTCTCATATAATCGGCAAGATTTTTCAGTTGTGGATCATTATCACTTGTTAGAATTAAATTAACTTGCCAAAATCGTTCTTGATGTTGTTCTGTACCCAAAATTCGAAAAACTGTATGCATTGAGAAAAGAATTTCACTTTCATATTTATATGTGCTTGCTTTGTCCACATAAGCATATGGAACTGATGAGATCTTCGGATCAATTTCCATACAAAAGAGAACCGCGACAACATTTGGATTTTTGTAAGCACGTTCTGCAAATTGAAATGAAACGTCTTTATCGAGAGTCGTCGACAAGAAATTATTGAATGAAAGAAGACCACCTTGACTTGTACGAATTTTTTCGATTTCATCAGATAGCATACCTTGTCCTCGAAAAACAGAAAATTTATCTTTATTTCGAGTTTCTGATTGTACGTTATGTGTTTCTACAAGTAATTGGTGAAGATCTTGTAAATAGAATCCCATTTTCATAATTGTTTCAATATCTTGTGTTCTTAAAGCTTTATTTATCATTGCATAAAGAAAAGATTCTTTTGTATACCATTCAATAGCTAAATCATTTTTATAATCTCGTTCAAATTCATCAATTAAACTTAATTGAAGAACACTATCAGAATATTTTTCTTGACAATATTTAATCATTTTAGTTTTTGATTCAGAATCATATTTCATTTCAATTAGAATTTCTTTAAGTAATTGTGTATACATAAATGATTGATCTAATTCATTTCCAATTAAACTGGGAAGATCTATTCTACGCATAATACTAATCGGCGTCAAACTACCAATTAAACCACTATCAAACTTGATCTTTTGAAATATATCTTCCATATTAAATAAGATTTCTTTTACTTTTTGTGACCATTTATTTGCCCAAGGTAATCTTTTTCGTTTTACTTGACTGAATATATAGATACTGTCGAGCTGCGGTTTATCGTAAACAAGAGGCACAATTTCTTCGCCCAAATCATCGGATACAATTAGAAATATTTTTTTATCGTCAATATTATCGAAATAATTCATACATTGTTCAGAATTAGTACATGTATAGATTGCAGTTGTAATCCGTTGAAGTTTAGTTACTGAATCATGATATGTTTTTTTCGTTTGATCAATATTTGTATCTACCCAAATGATGACAATATTTTGATTGGGATCATGTTCAGAATGTATTGAAGGGGCTGTGATTTTTTTCGATGGTGTCAACGGTTTATTAATAGTAGCACTTGTATGAGATGTAACACTTTTTAGGCTCTTAGTAACACTTTTTCGTGATGAAGAGCTCGAGATCCGTTCTACTGTATTATTTGATGTGCTTGGTGCATTGATCTGTTGATTATTTACGTTGATTCCCGACACAGATGGAACATGAACAGTCGAACTATTTCCACACCCCATTAAATAACAACTAGCAGTAATGCTTTAGCTTCAATCTTATCGTGTAGTTTTATCTAAAAAAAATATGTTGCCAAGCTGCACTTTTTTTTCTTTTTCTCTTAATAATTTTCATTTTCGGTGAAAATGAGAAGTGGTTTTTTTCAGTATTCTGCTCATTGTACCTGACTGGCATAGTTTCTTCCGAGATTGTCGTCCATGTACACTGAAAGAAAGAAAGTAATTTTTACAATCAATATTTATAACATCACTATAGAGAATTTGAGACATTCTGCATGGCCAAACATTTTCTACAACTTGCGAACGTATTTTTTCTTTGTTCAGTAATGAAATAAATATCATGAAGAGAAGACTGTCCTTGTTAGGGGTAGCACTTTAACTTTATTTTTAAGTTAATCCTTAAAAACCGAAGGAGGTTCTTGAATAGTTGATGAAGAAATAATCATAGAAATAGAGCTTCTAGACCTTAAATATGCACACGCACTAGCTAAAAATATTGGATGTTATAAACATTTTTTTCCACCCAGACCACCTGGGTGGAATATGAGCTTCTCAATTTTTCGGCTACAATTGTTTCTAATATAGTTCAGAATAATTGTAAATTCCTTCCGATGACTTTTTGATATATCTCACATTATCTATTGAGCTAAAAATTCATAATAACCTTGGCTACTATGACCAAGAACATCTGTAAAACGACATTTTTTTAAAACTTCAGAATGCATTAGCAGAAGAGTTTAAAATGTGCAAAGTTGTTTTATATTGTAGGTTGAGATAATTTCTAATGAGATCGCTCAAAATTCATATTGTATATATCGGAAGATAGAAATATCCGAGTAGCCTATGGTACTTGAAAAACTACATATTTTAAAAGCTATGTTTGAGTGTTTGACAGTTGTTTTAGCATACTTTTTTCCCACATTACTTCCAGAGTGACTGTCTTCTTTCCGAAAAACAGTAGATTTCGTCGGTTAGATTTGAATACATTGTTCTATAGCGATTAATACGATGTCCACGTTAAACTGATCATACTTTAAACTTTAATTTTACAAAATTTGAAGTTAAAAACTTTTTCCTATAATACAAAATTCTCCTTAAAAATTCATAAAAATGAACAAGCTCTTATGTGAATATCAATATTTCTTCAGGTGCTGTAAAACGGAATCAGCCACAAGTATTCTTCTACTATAACACCCGGATATTCTTAAGTCACAAGCAACTAAATAATGAGAATGCCCTCGGATTATCAACTACTACATATTGGAGGTACTCTTGGGTCCTTGAGTACTGTATATAGTGAGTACTACTGGGTCCTCTAGTACTATATAGTGCGATGCCTTTTGGATCATATATGCTACACCAAAGAAGTACCCGTCGACCCTAATGTCTTATACTATGGAGATAGCCTTAAATCCCCATACACAATGCTATAGGCACCCTTGGGCCTTCAAATGCGATGCTCTGGTGGTATCTCTGTTTCTCTATCTCAAGATGAGACGGAAACACAGATTTGCTCATGCCAATTTCCGATTATCAACGGCGCTCTACAAAAGTCCTCATAGAACCATCCATGGTTATTCATGAAATAAGCGAGTTAGAATTTCCTGCAATCTGATTGGCTGTTATTAATGAATTTCAGCCAATCATATATCAGGGCGGTTTTTCTCCATACAGATGAGGGTGGAACATATGGTTGTTCTGACCATTTTGGGCTTTATCTAAAATGCTCTAGAAGTCCACAAAGAGGTTCTTACAAGGATAACACCCTACTCTAGTATATGAGGATCCAATGATATCTCCAATATACAGTGCTTGAAGGCCTACACTGAAAAAAAGTTGTTATATGAAACCGTTTTTATGCTTAAAAAGTTTCGAGATTTGTAGCCAATTCGAAACCCTTTTTGGGTTTTGTATAATACTGCCAAAATTCACAAAACAGTTTTCTGGGCGCTTGCTAAGCCTTTGTACGAAACTCTCGAAAAATCTGAGGTATTTTAGTATTATGCGACGCCCTTGCACAAAGGTTTAGCAAGATTTTTTGAAGATTTCCCATAATACTACGATACCTTGGATTTTTCGAGAGTTTCGTACAAAATACTATGAAACTCGTACAAAGGCTTAGCGATCATCCAGAAAACTGTTTTGTGAATTTTGGTAGTACTAGACGAAACCCAAAAAGGTTTCGAATTGGTCATAAATCTCGAAACCTTTTTAGCATAAAAAAGGCTTCGTGCGGTACTTTTTTTTTCAGTGTATGGATACTCCCTATATACTAGGTGGGTAAAATATTATTCTTGGAGAGGTAACGCTATATTTTCGAATAGAGTAACTAATGAATTTGGTACCAAATGAAAGCTCATCGAAAACGAAATTTATTGATACTGAACAATCAGTGTTATTAAAATTTTTTCTTGTCAAACTAAAGAAAGTTTTAGAAATATGGCAATTTTTTGGTGTTAAAAAATAAAGCGTTAGTAGTTTCAACATCGAGGAAACGTTTTGTCTTCGACAGTTTTACATGGTTCGAGAGGGTTCGTCGAGCTCTACAAAACTATGTATATGAAAAGTTTTAAAGTTATTTTTCTGGCATGAGAGATCCAAAACACTAATTTGAAAATGTCAAAAAATGTTAAAAAAATTCACTCTTTTTTACGTCGATGAAGATAGCTTTTTTCATTATTTTTACAATCATAGACGTTTCTAAATACATTTATCACAGGCAGTAGAAAAAAACTGTGTTGAATGAATCTATTTGGAAGCGTCAGTAATCATAAAAATAATGAAAAAAAGCTAATTTCATGGAGAAGTCGAATGTTTTTCATCGAGATGAAAAAAAATGGATTTTTTAACAGTTTTTGACATTTTCAAATTAGTTTTTTGCATCTTTCATGTCAGAAAAAGAACTTGAGAACTTTTTATATATGTCGTACGTCAAACTAAGTATCAAGTCATATTGAGTATCGTCTAGGTCATTTTAAATACTGAGTTTGGACTAGTTCATTTCAGAAGTCGAGTTTGGCCTAGACCAATCTCGAAACTTACTTACAATCATCAGGCCAATCTAAGTGTTGACTTAGGCGAAACTAGGATAAAATTAATATAAAACTAAATAAAATAGCTAGATTAATTAATACTTCACATGATATTTCGGTATCTTTTATGCAGACACCATCATCATCCACCCTCAAGATTGAATTGATTTATTTTAAAATGTGTTACACATTTTTATGTTCATACATTATATTCGTTTCTTATATGGTTACTAATCTTTTGTATGTACAGATTCTTGTTTTCGTCTGACGATGGTGTCTACATAAAAGATACTCAATAATTAGATTAGCCTGCTTTTTCAGGTCAAACTTAGTTTGGCCTGATGATTGTAAGTGAGTTTCGAGATTGAACTAGGCCAAACTCAATTTCTGAAATGAACTAGTTCGAACTCAGTACTTAAAATGATCTAGGCGATACTCAGTATGGTCTGATACTTAGTTTGGCTTACGACATATATATGGAATTTAAACCTTTGAAAGGTTAATTTTAGTATCTCATTTAGAACAATTCATGTTATTTAAAAAAAAACATCGTTTTTATCGTATAATCAAAAACGTTATACATCCTCAAGATTTGCATTTTCTTCAAGAAGTTAAATGGTATGTGCCGAATATTGCTCAAAAGAAATCCAATAATACTTCATCTGTCTGTAATATCTAGTGACTTTCATATATTTATCTAATAAATATGAAATGATTTTTGATGTATTTAGATCCTTTCAAGTTTAACAATTTTCTCGATATATCATAAACGAAATACATTAACATTTTTTCCTCTGCTATTTTAAACACAGGCAAAAATAAAATATTAGTATTCAATCGATCATGGCAAATGACCGTCAGAATTGATAAGTATTGAATTGTGCATGATGACTTTTTTAATACGACAGTTGAAGAACTACGAACTCGTCTTATGCTGTATTGTGAATTTTTACTAAAGTATGAGCGTTATACTAATTCTGTAAAGTAGCTTGAAAAGATGTTCCATTGAGTCACGTTAAGCATTTTTCCATGGACAAATGTAGAATATCGGAAGATCACTGTGATTTGCTAAAGCTTATTTAATAAAAAATAGTTAAATTCTCTTCAGTTCTGCCAACGATATTAGTTTTTCTCTAATCTATGTTTTGAATACAAATATTTCTCATAGGTCGAGCATATATGAATTAGTTTTTTTCAAGGGATTGTTTCTAATTTTTCCAGCAATTATATCATATTGATTTTTATTAAGTTATGAACGAAGTGCAAAAATTTAGCTTTGAGAACTAATTAGTTTACTGGCGTGAGATAATTTATCTGTGTAACATATCAGTTTATCGTTTTATTTTTTCATATAACAGTCGTTCTTCATTCTTATTTATAACGAGAACTCATATAAGCGAATAGCAAACTATTTTTCAAAACCTATTGTTTAGAAAGTTATGCATTGTCGGTGGTTGATGATTGTTGATAGTTATCATTCATTTAACAGTGTATATCTATGTTCGTCCCTTGATGATTCCGTTAATGGTTGACTAAGTCGAGTGCGGTATTCGCGTGACCGAGAAAATAAGTATACGATCAAAATATATTGAGTGATAAGTAACCAAAAAGCAGTATAATAAAGGACGCCGTTGCAATAGGAATCGATCTTTGTCTGATCGCTAAATTGTATACGTTTAAACACGCTAAAAACCCAGACATTGCCTACAATAAACCAGGCGAAAAGGAATAGACCGATAATAGCAGCCAAGATAACAACAATACCAATAAAAAAATATTTGAACTTGGTAATACATAGAATATATACGATAGTTAATAAATGAATGAGAAAAAGAAGAAGGCCGACAGAACCTTGAACGATAAGAAACACTGGAATATGAGGTTGGATGGGACACTTGTGTATATGAATAATGCCGAAAACGAGAGATACAATAGCAATTGAAAGAGGCAGAAGAAGTTGACAGTGAAATCGTTTCGATTTATAGAGTCCAGTTGTTTTCTTTATTAATTTAGGAGAACCGAAGGACATGGAAAGAGGTGCCGGAGCATTGGCTATTACCATACTTTGATTGGTCATGAGTGCCCTCTAAAAAAAAATACTCTTTTCAAAAAGATATTAATTCGAATAAAAAATTCAGCATGTATCAAGGAGATTTTTGATTTAGATGGCATTATTAACAAATAAGATGAATACTCCGAGAAGATTTTTCGCAACTTTCGATAAAAAAGACTATTTCAGTAGAATCTCAAATGGTTTGGCTTACTATTAAGAAAAGTTATGTTGGAAAGGACAGCTAAAATTTTACGAAACTTTTGAAATGAAAAAAAGAGTTGTTTTTCAGCAATTTTTATAGGAAATATTTATCAAAACTTCGAATCAACTTCTTAATAATTAAAGAAAATATGATTTGCGATCAGTAAATTAAATAGGTAATCAATAATTAAATGAAAGATCAGTTATTAAAATGATTCGGTTTGTAAATAGTTTTAAAAATCAATAAATAAAATTTATTAAGAGTCAATTATATTAAAAAGTCAATATAGAATTTAACAATTAATAGAAAGTATATTTAAGATGCTTCAGCTATTCAGTTCTACAGGTATATTCTAAATATAAACTACTCCTTAGAGGCTGCAAATAAAACAGCCAAAGATGGTGGACCGTTTCGAGAACATCATGTTCTATCAAGATTTTTTACAATTTCTTCAAATATTATCAATTCATGATCAATCAAACGAGATTCATTTTCAGTTAGTACAAAAGTATTCAGTATAGACTTCATCATATCAATAGAATAAATTAATGGAAGATATCATGCATGTTCTGCATGATTTTTCGAAAAAATATTATATATCAGCTCATGATTTAAAATCAATTACACAAAAAACATCGAAACGTAATTGTCAAGCTATCTTAAAAAAATATTTATACATACACGTTGTGAATATGACTATTCGGTTGAAAAATCTGTTTTATACAAGAATTCTATTTTTATTTTTTAAATTACTCTTAAAATTTCTTCTTACTAATATGATATATTGATTTATTTTCTACTGTAATAATTTATTTTTTACTGAGTAAAATTTTATTTTTTAGTAATATAAATCGGAATATTCTACTGATACTTATATCGAATGAGCTAATCATTTGATAACTATTTACCGTTAATTTTAATACTGATTGTTTAATATTCATACTGTTCATTTACATATTTTTTACTGATCATTTCATCTAATATACTGATTACTTAAATGATATCCATAATTAAATAAAAGTTAGCAACTAAGATTGTCTTCTTTAGTAAGGGAGGATACTTTACCTGAATATTTGGATTAAATAAGTGAAAAATCAGAAATCAAAGTTTATTTGAATGTAAGTACGACGCCAAAAGCGTTTGATTGTAGTAATTGCGTCTCTTTGTTTTCTTTCTTTATTGCCGTGTAGGTAACTATTTCAAATCACATGTGTTTCGCACGAATGATTCCAAATAACTATACAAATATATGCACCCATTTTTATCCATTTTAACTGATTCATCAATGATAGAGTCAAAACATATTGCTTCGCAATATTTAATAATTTGATTATTCACTTGTACTTATCTATTGTCTTATAATATACATACATCATAATAAATCTACAGATCTACGTAAATTTTTTTTGAATGATTTTATTTTTGACACATGAAAACACAGATAATTATCACTCCCTCTATTGTATTATTTATTCTTTTTTATTTTATTAGATTTCTTCAATATATACTTATATTGTCAATGCATTTATGTATTTTTTTGTGATATTACATTGGGTATTGCACGTATGTTGTAATGGATCAGTATGATGATAATTCTATTTCTACTATCGTTAGTCATCATATTAAATTAATAAAAATTTTAAAAGGTTATATCGTATGAATTATAACTACTGTTTAAAAATGTACGTTCACCTGTTAATTTCTCTTCTATTCAAAAAAGGCTGTGAACTGAAAAACAGCAGTTAATGAAAAAAAAAGTTTTCGGCACAAGGAAGTATAACAAACTGGAAGTACAACTTCATCACGATTCGTGTGAATGATGTTTGTCGAGCTATTTCGACACACCAACCATGTCTTATCACTATGAACATCATTTTATAGTAGTGAAAGAAGAAGTCACATGAAAAAGTAACGAAGAGAAGTGAAGTATAACAAAAAAAGGTCATAACTGATTTCAATCATCTGAAAAGTCGAAATTAAATTTATATAAATCACCTTAGGTCATTTTAAATCATCAATTCGAAACTAGAAATAATCATTAATAGCATCAGAATAAATTGAAACTTAACATTTTGATATGACTGATATTTAAGAGTTTTTGTTATGAACAATAGCTTACAAACGGACGTATCGAGGTGATTAAGCCGTTTAGACTCCATCTTTTAGCGATAAGAAGACCTCGATGAAGTATGAAAAATCTCAAAAGAATATGTACCCTTAGACCTTCTTTCCACTGTTGTAGCTATTTTAGTCTTTAACTCCATATGTA